>WYDI02040824.1:0-48164 GCA_009867235.2 Psittacus erithacus
TGCTTCATCCACAGAGTCCTCTTGATCAGGTGGTCTGTAACAGATCCCCACAATAATGTCTCCTGTCACTGTTCTCCTTTTAACCCTGACCCACAGACTCTCTGTTGACTGCTCACCTGTCCCCAGACAGAGTTCCATACTGTTCAGCCTATCCCTGACATAAATAGCAACTCCCCCTCCGCGCCTGCCAGGCCTGTCTTTTCTAGAGAGCCTGTAACCTTCCTTTCCAACACTCCAGTCATAGGAGCCATCCCACTGTGTTTCTGTGATGCCTATTATATCATACCCCTGTAGACGTGCACACATCTCCAATTCCTCTTGTTTGTTCCCTATACTATGGGTGCTTGTATAGAGGCATCTGGGCTGAGCTCCGAATGAATCCAGCTCATTGGCTGGAGTGGCTGGAATATCTCTCCATTGCTTCAAGCATTTATGATAGGTGCCGGCAACTGAGTGGGTGTGTTGGGATGGAATGATGTCCCCCCTCCCCCAACACATCTAGTTTAAAGCATCTTTGACCAGCCTGGCAAGCCTCCTACCAAAACTGCTTTTCCCCTTCTTTGTCAGACCAGGTCCACCAGCCTCCAGTTGACCTGGCCTCCCAGATCGAGTCCCATGTTATAGATACCCAAACCCCTGACTATGGCACCACTGTTCTAACCATTTCTTAAGCTGGCCAATCCTCCTAGCCTTTCTAAGGTCCTCCCCTTTACCCTGGAAAACTGATGAAAAGACAGTCTGAGCTCCAGAGCGCCCAGCCACCTCTCCCAGGGCTCTGTAGTCCTTCTTTCTGTTCTCCAGGCTACTGCTGTCTATATCCCTAGCACCCACATGGATCACTAGAAGTGGGTAGTAGTCAGTGGGACTTACTAGAGCAGGCAGCCTCTCTGCAACATTCCTGATCCATGCCCCTGGTAGGCAACACACATCCCTTGAGACGGGGTCAGGCTGACAGATGGGTGCCTCTGTTCCTTTCAGAGTAGAGTCCCCTATTACTACGACCCGACGCTTTTTCCTGGCAGCACCAGTAGAGATTTTCTTTAGCAGTGCATCAGCCGGTTGTTTCTGGTGCAAGGGTGTCGTGGTTTAGCCCTGCCACACAGCCCATTCACTGACACACACACCCCCCCCGGCTCCCAGAGGGATGGGAAAGAGAATCAAAAGAATACAACTCCCGCAGGTTGAGATAAGAACAGTCTATTAACTAAGGTATAGCACAAATCACTACTGCTACCACCAATAATAACAATGATAAGGGAAATAACAAGGAAAAAGAATACAACGGCTCACCACTGACCGATACCCAGCCCCACCCCAGCAGAATCTCCCTTCCGGGTAACTGCCCATTACATCCTGGGCATGACGTGCTGTGGTATGGAATACCTCTTTGGCTAGTTTGGGTCAGGTGTCCTGTCTCCACTTCCTCCTGGCCTCCCCACCTCCCTGGCAAAGCATGAGGCTCAGAAAGTCCTTGGTCAGTCTAAACATTCTAAGCAGTAGCTACAAACATCGGTGTTATAACCGCTGTTCCCAGACCAAAATCAAAACCACAGCACTGCACCAGCTACTAAGAAGGAGAAAAATGATTGCTTCTGCTGAACCCAGGACAAAGGGTGTTTCCCCATTTGCCCCCTGCAGAACTGCAAAGCAGTTCTGGGTGGGGACAACAGATTTACGAGGAAGCCCTTTGCTTTTAATTGTCCTCTTCCTCCTTTTTTTGTTAGCTTTTTTTGTTATTATTTCCCAGCTTCCTGGGTTAGCGGCCTCCTTCTGTCCTCCATGAGCTACAGTGGATGCTTGAGGCCCCTACACAGTTTGGACCTGGAGCAAGAAGTCCTGCTTCCTGTCAGCTTCTCTGACAGCTTTTAGCTGACTGGCAGTATCCCACAGCTCAGCCACCTGCTGTAGGAGCTCCTCCAAGAGGGCACGTATTGAGGAACACTAGTCATTTGATGTCTATATTATGCTTGTGGCACACAACCATTCTGGGAAAAGCTAATTCAGCTCAGTCTTCGGAGTTTCGATCATTTCCAACTGACAAGTTCCCAGTTTCTAGCAAATGTTCATTGCTGTTTGTATGGCAAAATGTGTTGCCCACCTTTTTAAATTGTGTTTCTCTTTCCCATTTGGAATTATCCAATACTTGTTACTGCATTTTGACCCTGCTATCTATTGCTAGTGTTTTACACCATTGTTATCAGTGCACTCCTAATATTTATTCTGAAGTCAATGGCAAAAATATTAAGGAAGCTCAGCCCAAAGATGGATCTTCAAGGGATTCCTCAGGAAGCCTTTTTTGCTCGTTCTCACTGTTACCTATTGGCTTTCTCTTGAGGCAGCTTCTTTATCCAACACATTGTTTCTTTTTTAATCCTCATTTTCTTCTGCTTAACTGGTAGTTTTCCCAGGAGGCACAGTATCCAATACTTCATTAAAGTCAGGATAAATGAGATCTGATGGATTTCTTTTATAAGAAAATATTCTATAAGGAAAAGCTACTGCACAAGTCTAGTGCAAATCTGTTACATTTTACTCTGTTTTCTCTTCATGTTAGGCCCTCAATTAGTTGTTTCTTCAAAATTTGTTTTAGTTAATAACTGTCAACATCACTTTTCCCGTCTCCTTTCCTGCTGGCATTAGATTTGTTGTTGTCATCTGGCCTGGGTTCAGCAGTAGCAGTCATTTTTCTCCTTCTTGGTAGCTGGTGCAGTGGTGTGTTTTTGACTTTCGGTCTGGGAACAGCGCTGATAACACCGTTTATGTTAAATACTGTCCTGGGTTCAGCAGTAGCAGTCATTTTTCTCCTTCTCTTTGCTCCAAGAGGAAAAAACACAGCACTGCACCAGCTACTAAGAAGGAGAAAAATGACTGCTACTGCTGAACCCAGGACATCATTTTTCAGTAACTCCCTAAAATTTGGAGTCTCAAAATTATTAGATTTTTAAAAAACATTACTAAGTCTGCACTTTCAGGTTTCAGTTTTCTGTCAGTTTAGGATGTCAGGTGTGTTATTTGTGGAGCCCTCCAGTTTGCCATATTTGTTACCTCTTGAGTTTATTCCACAGAACAGGAAGAGCTGAGAACATTAGCTGTTTCCCTTTTGAACAGAAGTTAGACATGAGGGACAGAAAGAAAAAATTCCAAGTGCTTGTATCTGTGTTTCCAAAACCAGAATAGAAAGAATTATAAATTAAATGCCTCTGATCTGATCAGCAATTACAAATTGAGATTTCTTTTCACCTCTGCCTTTCTTCTGTTGCTTTTCTTTTCAGATTTTTGTTTTTGTTTTTTCATGGATTTTTTTCCTTGAGCCTATTTTTCCTAATTGAAAAGAAAAAAAAAGTAGGCAAAACAAAATAAGAGCCAAAACCTACCTGTGATTGTCCCATGAAAGTAATATCAAATGTTAAAAAACTGAAGACATTGAAGTGTGACCCACTTTATAAAATGATATAGACTAGAATCTCTCTACATAGGTGATAATAGTAATTAATTTTTAATTTTTTTTTTTTGTCGCCAGAGATTTTTTGTCCCCAGAATTTAAAATCCTGTTGAATTCATAGAAAGCAATTATGGACAGACTAGTTTCAATTCCATAATTAAAGCTAAATGCCATAATTTATATAAGGCTAGTATGTATTTATTATTTTTTTAATTACAGGAGTGTAGGATGTCCTCCCAGATGTCCGCTCCTTACTTTTTCATGCAGAATTAATTCTGTGAGAATTTGCAAGGAAATCCACCACAGTCAAATTGACATGTGAGTAGATTTTCCGGGTTTTGGGTTAACTGCACAGTCAATTCAGGTCTGGTAACACACATTAGCTGTACTTTATTGATGTTTATACTGCTTTTGATACAAGTCTAGAAGCTGGTTTCACATGTCAAAAAAAATCTGGATTAATGGGCTCTACTGGAGAAGAGTTGGCTTCATACAGGCCAAATTATGATGTATTGGTATTATGAAATTATATTACGGCCTGCTTTACTGCAAAGCTTCCCTGTCATCCCCTCTGCATCCATATGAGTTCACTCTCAGGCTCCTCTTTAGAGTGAATCAGTCAAATTTCTTGGCAAGAGAGCCAGTATAGAATAAAGGGTAGCTCAGTTAGGCTTCATGCACTATAACTGAACTTGGAAAGAAGTAAGATTGATTTAGCTCTCTCTGTTCAGTATCCAAACAGGCAGTATTCCTAAAGAAACTCCAAAACTTGTTCAGGCCATGCACTGCTGTGTGTGTGGCACATCCTGGAAGGAGTTTGACAGCCAACAGACATTGCGTTATCTGCTCTCCTGTGGGTCTAATTCTGGCACATGCACAGAAATAAATTAGTTGATGGTCAGACACCCCCATTAGTAGGCATCATGCACTTTCTCTGGGCTTTAATGCTGGTAGCATTAATGTTAAGTAGCAGAACAGCTGAGTGCTGCCGGCAACCAGAGCAACAGTGCCAACAAAAATTAAAACAAATGCCAGTTGTGTTACATAAAGGATCCAGATGTAAATTGGATGTTCTGTTGCAGTTTGGCATAAAATGAGCCAGTCCAAATCCAAAAGTATATGGAAGTCTCCAGTCCCATATCACTGTCTGGATATGAAGGTAGCTATAAGCCCACCAGGGGTGTGAACTTGGGATCTCTTGGCATGCATGCCTTTTTTTCCAGTACCCCTGCCACTGGTCTGCATGAGAATCTCTGACCTGGAGCCGGGTTGGCTCTTCTGAGTGTCTTGATCTGGATATGCTTGTTTGAAGAAAAGGAGGATAGATGAAATACTGGACAGGAAAAACCAGTAATGGATATATGCTGTGCTGTAAGAGGAAAGACTGGCAGATCAGAGACAGGTGCCTCCTAGGTGCACTGTACTCATATATCTGAAAAGGAGAATCACCTCTCGAATCAGCAGACTCCTGTGTTCAGCAAATGCCTATGAGAAATTAAACGCAAGTGTTCAACAGCTTGGGGAGAAAAAGGTGAATTGTACATTTGTCTTCAAGGATAAACTCTTTTCTGGAAAGCAAGCTGAAGTAGGTTTTAGACATCCTGATGGGCTCAAGAAAGGAGGAACAGGGAGTTCTCTCGCCTGTGTGACACAGGTCAGACTGGATGATCTGGCAGTGCCTTGTGGCCCTAGGTGCCATCAGTCCATGAAGCAGTCACCTTTTCATTTCAGTTGCTTTTTAGTCAGTTAGCTGAACTCATTTAACAATATTTTCTTGGTACCTGTGTGACTCATTGATAACGCATACTTGAGAAAGCATCCATTATTTGCAAAGCCTGGCTTTCTTTTTCACTTCAGCAGAATGTGAAGCTGAAAACAGATGATTGATGGCTTTTTCTGTTTATTTTCTAAAAGATGTCAAGCAGCATATTTACTGACTTGACTCCTGCTGCAACTTGTTAGTTTGAGCAGTGTAAACACATCTTAACAACCCTTAGTAATTGTAGGGAGAAAGACATCATGAATATAATGAAAACTGACAGCACTGATTTCCATTCCTGTAATTTGTTTTGCGCTTATAAAGACAAGCACAGTATTTTGCTCAGATGGAGGGTTTTTTTGGAGGTTTTAAAACTTCTAGGTAACAGTTTATTGGTACTCATATTTCAAATATACTACTTGTTTGGTAAAAAAAAAAAAATCTTATTTAGTTCAATATCTTTCAAATTACTTCGTAGCCCTTTATTTATACACCCAGGTAAAGATAGATTTTGAAAGTGAAAGGTTCTTAGTTACAGAAAAAAAAGACTAGCTGATGTGGTAACTTACAGGTGGAAAAGAAAGCTTTAGATGAAGCCTAAGCAAAGCTAGGGAAGCGTATACCATACAAATGAAATTGCATGTATTGATTTAATCTGTAAGTAAACGACAATAAAATTAGAGAGATTTGTGCAAGGATGCAGAGTGAGTGCAATATTCTGCCATGTCTTACCAATAAATCTTATAGGAAAATAATGATTTTAAAAATACTATTGAAAGCTCTCGGAAGCATCAAGAGTAATTTGCATGATTTTAGCAATAATAAATAGTTTTGGAGTAAACTAGTAAATACTAAATAGTATGGGGAATTTCATGCAAACTTGAAACTGGAATTCAGGAGCATAATCTGTCCCACATTTTTAGTCATTCCTTCCATGAAATGTCATTCAGATACTTGCAAAACTCACCTCAAAGGGAAGTTTACAGTTTTGGTCTCTTTTTTCTCCTAAACATACTAATCCTAGTAAAAAAAAAAAATAAAAGATCTGAACAGTAGTCCCATCATGACTGAAATCCTCACAATTTCTGTCTTAGATAATTTATCATGACTGATGTATTTTTATGCCAGCATCATCCCTGATCATATGGATGTATTCTTCTTCCTACTAGGTTCTCACTGTGGAAAAACTGTATTCTCACATTGTCTGTGTGGGAGCACTTCTCATCTCCTCTTTCATCCTTCCTTTTCTTAAGCTTATTAACAAACAAACAAACACACCAAAACAACCCAGACTCCCTTCAATGCTATTTCTAATTGAAATTCAGAATTCTTATCCTTTCAATGCCATTTGTGATCAAAATTTATCACTTCAACACAGATTACTAGAACTCCACTTCCTCAGTGCCTTGCTTAGTGAAATTAATACTTCCCTGAAAACATATTTCTCTTCATCATGATCTCATCTCAGTGGTGGTTTGGGATAATCTCACAGTTAGCTAGTAAATCTATGGTCTTTCTCCTGCTCTCCCTACTGATAATGACATCTGTTCAATAGCCATTTTTAGGTTATTTTGATCTTATTCCAGGTGTGAAATAAGTGAACTTACTCCAGTGCAAAAATGCAACATCAGATTCATTATAATTATTAGAATTTCTTTCTTACTAATTTAGAGGAACCCTTCTAGGAGATAATTTTTTGAATCCTTTACAGCTTATTTGGTTTCATTAGCAATAAAAGCAATTATGATTGCAATTATTTTGTTTACTTGGTTAGTGATAAGGTCTATGAAGATCAGGCTGAATTTGTAATAAAATGAGTTGTTTATGCTGAAAGCAGATGTGCCAGTCATACTCTGTATTAATATCACTGGTTTCTTAAGACTCATTAACATCAGTGATACAGATAGTGGTGTATTAGCTATATGAATAGTACTTGCTGTGTTTCCGGGGAGGAGAAGACACACCACTAGAGGAAACAGCATTTTCAGTCCAGAATAAGCATAGAGACCACTGTTTAAGTCCAAATCCAATAGTAGTCATTACACTATAAATTAAATAATATGGGCTGGACCAATTCTTTCTAATCACGCTTGACATAATACATTATGTGTCATGGTGTATGTTTTGTGCTTGGTCCATGTTCATGCAATGGCTCTTTCTTGAGTTAGATTGTTGTTTTGGAAATCATACTATTTCAACATGCCTCCTGATGTGGTCTTAATAAGATTTGAAAAAAAAAATAAAAATTAGTTGCTTCAGTAACTAATTTTCCTACTTTGTTTTTTGCATGAAAACAATGTGGTTTTGTAGACACCTTTGAGCAGATGTTTGCTGGAGGTTCTAATCCACTGTTTCGTCAAAAATTGCATTAAAGCTATATATTTCATCAAGCTATATATTTCATCTTTTAGTGCTGAAGAACTGGACAAGGTCACCTGCCTTTAAGATATCGGAAAAGTTGTTTTGATTTGCCAGAAATGTTAAAAAATACTTATTGCATGCAGTTTGATATTATTACTGGAGGTCATGTACATTTTTTTGATAAACCTGCTAATGTTCTATGTCATGATGAATGCCTGAAGTGAGAAAGAAATGTCAGCAGAATTTTCTGCATATGAAGATGTGTATTCATGTGATTTGCTATTCATGTGACCCATGAATATGCACAGAAAATGGGAAAATAATATTCTTGAGACCCTCACTCACCTTGTGTTACCAGCTTCATAAGTCCTCTGCAAAGCTGGCTAATGTGACCATACTTTACGTGTGCTTATATTGTGCAATATCATTTCCATCCCATGGTTTACACTCAGGGACAAGAGCATAGCTAAGTAAACAAGCTCATGTAGCTGATACTGAAGTTATTCCTAATGATATAAATTATGTATGGACAAATTACTTCTACTGATTAAACTATGGTTGTTAAAAAATTCAACTGGTCTTTTCCCTTATCTCCCATGACTTTTCCTGGGATATAGTCCTGTGATTTTTTTTTTAATTGAATACTAAACTGACTTTAATTGTCCTGTAAGAATTTCCGGCAATTGTTTTACCTTTGTTGTTTACTTCTTTTTGAAGTCTACTCTGTAGAATCAGTGGTCCTCATATAATTTATAACTTCTGCATCTGTTCTTGTTTTCTTCTGTGTGGAGCTTTTAGTCAGTTTGTGTCAATTCTGTTATAAAAATCTCTTTTATAGTGCTAGTCTTCACTATGGTACTGAAAAGAATGCAGATCCACTCTTATTGGTGAACAGGAGGTAGAAAAATAGTTATTTGAATAATTAGTTATTAGAAAATTGTTCTTGAAATTATTACTGTGGTTTGTACTAAATACGCCTAAAATACAATGTCTTATTTAGATAAAACTTTTGGAATTTTTGACTGCTGTAAAATGCATTAATCTTGTCGATGACAATAATGAGTCATCTAGTGAGAACAGCATTGTACTGACAGTACAATAATGGAAAAGGTCTCTACTGTCTGCTTTCTTTGTATATCTGACCTTGAAGAGAATTACAACTTGCTTGTTGCAGAAGTTGAGCATCTAATACACTAATGCACCTGTTAGTTCTCATATATTAAATGAGATAATGTTCATAATGATCAGTGATTCTTTTCTGAATTAACTATTTTTTCTTCCTAGTGATGTGGACATTCAGCTGCACTTATAAATGAATGTCCTTAACACATGAAATGACTTATACTTTGGAAAATTGTAACTGCACCATTCCCATTCCTTTCTGACATCGCTTTCTCTTACTGTTGAGTCTCATTTGTAACTAAAGCAATTTTGGTTTGCATTTTACATTTATATAGAGACCATGAACCAAGCAACACCTGCTAGAAAACTGGAAGAGGTCCTTCACCTTGCAGAACTCTGTATTGAAGTATTGCAGCAAAATGAAGAACATCATTCAGAGGTGAGGTCGTAACTGCATTTGATATAGAGAATGGCTTGTCCTAAGATTTTTTTCTCCCCTGATGCGAAGCAATTCTGTCAAGAAACATTTTAGCTTTACTTTCTGACATATGTTTAAGGCAGTTCGCATTTACAGAGGAATAAGAGACTTGAAGCTTATGAAAAGTGAAGTGAAATAAAACTCTACTTGAATTCGCTTGAATGAACTGTGGGTTTAGAAATAAAAATTAAAGAGCATAAAATAGAGAAAGCATCTTTGTGCTGGAGGTGGTGAAATGGTGTGGAAAACATTCATAGCCTCATAGAGTTGTGCCTTCCAACTTTTCACCTCTCATTCAAAATAGAAAATATAACTGAATGCTGGTTTTCATCAGCTGTATATGTCTTGATTTTAATGATGGGTATAATAATTGCATTCACATTGCTCTTCTGTTGATTGGAAAAGTACTGCTTTTAAACTTGAGCTTTTTAAATGGCATTGTACGGTAGAAGGAATAAAATAGAACAGTTTCACGTTTCTTACACTGAAGTCTTGCTTCATGATACAGAAGGTGTAATATTTAGAATATTTAGAATTATAGCACTGTTTTTATATCCAGGAATTACAAAAATAAACTTGACCAGGTACACACAATTGTATGTATTATCAACATTTAATTAATAAATATAGTTTTCTAAGGTTCAGGAAATTGTTTTTAAAATATTCTTAAAAAACTTGATAAATATTTTTGAGGATAATATGCAAAGGGATAAACATGATTTAGTATATATAGCTATAAATATGATCATTCAAAACATCTGGTTTTATATCACACTATGGAATGTAGCTTTTAGCTTACATCTGTCATGTGTGAACTTGTTATAGATGTTTTATCTCATACTGAAAAAACAGCTGTTTTGATGATTTGAAATGAATTCCCTTGAGGTTCTGTTCTACACTACTGTTGCCACTGTGTTACTCTATAATGATTACTTAATAAAATGTATATATTGTTGTCTTTGTCTTTTGAGGACCTGCATTACTGTAAGAATATTACACTTCTGTGGAAAAGAACACAAAACCCAGATCAAATGATCCAGTATGATTAAACATCTCTGTTCAAAGATTACTTTCCATACTATGCATTTGCGGTCAGAAATGTGGTATTTTTCAGAAGAGGAAATATATTGCACATGCCTTCAGAAAAATCCATTAGTTTTCAATCTAATCTAAGGCAGCTTGAGAAGAATAATTTTAAGATTATTCTCCCCTTCATTCATGTAATAAATGTTCAATTTTACTGAAATTTATAGATCATTCAGATTTTCAATATTCAAGTATATCTGAGAACAAGATAGTAAAATTGTGCATTCCCTACTCAAAACTGAAGATCAAGTATGGTGATTTCATATCCTAATGTTAAGTAAACATTCACTGTTTAATGGTGCAGTTGATGAAACGGATCAGTAACCTTTAAAATAGTATATCACTTTTTTTTAATACTAGATTTTTTATTTTTTTTTTAACTCATAACACTTCCAAATATCTGGGATTCCCAAAGGGAAGAGAGGTATGTGATTCCTGATCCACTAAGCATTATTTTTCATCATTTATAGCATGTAGCTGTGCACTGATTGTGTAGTATAAATTGTTCTGATGGTTTCTCATGTTGTATTGCTACATTTGTGTGTCTTTCTGTAACCTAAGAACTTCATTTTTCCTTCAATCCAAGGAACTTATGTTTTCTTAGAACTTATGTTGCCAATTGCTATTGCCTTTAGCCTGTTTTCATGTTACCCGTAGTGACTGAACGACTATCTTAGCTGTGGTATTTGGGGATTTTTATTCTTCCTTGCTGCCTGAGCAATGATGGTTATCTCTTAAGAGGGTCAAAATAATTTTTGTCTGGTTTCAAGTGTCATTTACAAGGGGGGAGAAGATAGAAAGAAAAAGTGCTGGTTTTGTGGTTCTGCTTTGTTTTGAGGTTTTGGCAATATTGTCTGAAGAGTTTTGCTTGCCTAGAAGGGGCACCTGCCAATGCCTGTATACATTTCTTCTTTATTTCTTTGCATTTAGTTATTTTCTTGCGTCAGGAGTCTGTTCCTTTAATGAGCTTCCCTTAACACAGAATTCATTAATGAGAAACTTCTTGTGGTTTAAGGAAAAAGACTCCATTTCAAACTCTTGCCAAAATTTTTGAAGCCTCGTCTTTTCTTTTTACTATGGTGGCAATCAGCATCCTCCAGTCCTGACACTGAAACATACAAAGTACTTTTCAGTAATAGCAGAGGATGCTCAACATTTATTTAAAACATCTTGCCGGTTCATCTTTTCTCTATTTGGCCCATGTCAAAAAGAATTACGGACAACAGAAAGTCCAGGATGCAAAAACATATTTGTAGATCACTTTTCAGAAGTTGTCTTTAATTTGATGCCTTTCAAGCGTGAGTACATAATTCTACATTACCTAGAACCTGCGTTGCAGAAATGCAAGTGAGGATTTCTGTGACTGTGTTTGAAGGTGTGGGAACTCAGCACTTGTAAAGATCAAGCTACATATGTCCCATGCTGGTAACTCAAAACTATTCAGAACAAGATATTCAATATAAAAGCCATAAGTTTGAAAACAAAGATACTTTCTTATCTAGTATATGTAGGTATTTCTTGCTGTCACATATTTTTGTGAACTCTCAGCAGTATGTGATATTCATCCTATTTCGTAAGTTCACTTTCATCTTTAACTCCAGAATCATGCAGCTCCCTCTGATACAATACTCAGCTTCAATATTGACCTTTCAAAGCCTAGATTTAAGTGACAGTAAAAAGGTACAAGTTACATGTGAAGCAGTCTTTAATGTGGAGCTGGCTTTGCTTGCTGACACTATTTTTAACAGATTTCTTCTTTTAAACTAGGATTACCTAAGAATCTAAATTTTTACCAAAGGAAAATCTGTATTCCAGCATGTTGTTATGTTACTGAAAATTAATATAGACATTAATGATTTCCCAAAGATGCATTTATAGCATTTGTGGAAGGAAAACTGGATGCTTTCCTCAGGAGAGCCAACATCTTTAAGGAAAAAACAGGAATTAAAAAGTGCTCTGTATCTATTAAAAAAAACCCTTAGACATCAAGGAATAAAACATCACACTAAAAACATCCCTTCTGACTAACAAATGAGTGCAAAATGTAGTCACAGGCATTTAGTTGAAAAATTAATTATTGTGGTTTCTCATACTCTTAGAACTGAATGAAATCAGAAGGAGCACATACAATAATTTTTCAAGGATAAGGCCTTCTTTTTCTTTGCTGTCTGGCAAAATACTTTCAGAGATTTATGCTCCTTTTTAAATTTTTTTGTGTTACATTTTGATTCTGATTATATCATCTTTCCCAGCATACTCTATTTGATTTTTTACAATTTTGATGCAATTTTTTCATAAAATAGTTTCACATTTTTCACTTGGCCAGTTCATTCTCCCCAGATGAGATAGGACGTGATGTGACATATCCAAATGTATTTTGCCATAGATACAACACATCTCTTTGCTTTGTGACTCGTGTTTAATAATCCTATTTTGGCATACTTGCAGGCATTTGCTTGGTGGCCAGAATTATTGGCTGAGCATGCAGAGAAGTTTTTGTCTCTGTATTCTGTTGATATGGATTCGGCACTCGAGGCACAGCCACAGGACTCCTGGGACAGCTTCCCACTTTTCCAGCTGCTGAATAACGCCCTCAGAAATGACAGTAAGATCTTACGGTTTTTACATATAGTCTGAATAAGATTTTTCAATGTGCCCACACCTTAGAATAAGGTTTGTAAGTAATATAATACTCAAAATAAAAGTGACGGTGCCTGTGTTTATGATATATATGCTGATGCTCCATTTCTTGGAAGTTGAGCTGTTTATCCTTGCACCATTTCAGTCCTTGTTATGATAATCCCTTAAACATTCAGTATCCACAAATTGCTCAGTTTTAAATCAAGATGTACAAGCAGCACAATATGCATTTAATGTTTTGTATTTAATCTGTACTGCTTAAATGAAATTGTAGCTAAGATTTCATTTTAAGCCTTCAGATAAAGTACTTTCAGACGAATTACATCTATAAAAGTATTGTAGGCTTAGCATGAATACAATAAGATACACACAACAAATCAGTGTATTATGTTCACTTGATGTATTGTATCATTATTTGAGTTGGACACTAGAATTTGAAATAGCCCCATTGTCATGCTTTTACTCGTCTTTGAAGAGATAATTTATTTTTTTTATATAGTTAAGGGATGTTCTAGGCATGTTTAGTGTGGAAGTGATTTTTATAATGGAATTGAGGACATAGTCAGTGAAACCAAAGAATTAATTAGGTGTTAATTTAAAAACATTGAATTGCACCTAACTTTTTAAGGCATCATAAAGAAAAAAATATATTTGTGCTATTTTTTATATATTTACTCATACTGTATCTTAAAAAAAAGGAGAAAATTACCTACTGTTTTTTAATTCTGTTGGAGATGCAAATGCTGGTTTTATTGAATGATTAAAGCTATTCCAAAATGTTAAATTTTTTTAATTATAAATACAAGAAATTATTTTTGACTCTTCCAGGAAAAGTTACTTAATTTCTGTGTAAGTTCAGTAGCTTTTAAGAATTTTAGCTCCATGTATGAAAGCTACTTGACTGAGAGAATTAAAAATTGTATTCAAGAGCTTTTCTGCAAAGTTATACATATTCCAACCTCCATTATTTATCACTTTATTATTGTTAACCTTAGCTACCAAGTATTTATCAAAATTTATAGGTCATCTTAGTATAATACCTGTTGGCCACAGCACCATATCATGAAATGGAGCAACTGGCAAATGTACAATACATTGCAACATCATGGATGACAAAATTCATGGAAGAAAAGGAGCGAATGGGCAGGGCCACTGAACTAAAGCTGAATCTTGAACTGGATTGTTGAATGTCATTGTTACTACACCGCGTTTGATGTGATCTAGGACAGAGTGAAAGAACATTAAAATCCAGTTTAGAGATCTCTTTTCATTGGTTATGTTTCCATACCCTGATATTTAGCAATGCATGAAATGCCATATTCCCGATGTTCTCTCTTCGCATATTATCCTAGTGAAAGAAAATGTATCTGTTAGCATTTCCCTTAGTTTATTTTTAAGATATTAATGAATGTTTCATCTGGATACTTTGATGGACAAACTGCAACTGTAGAAACATATTAAAATTGCCATGCTGGTAGTAATTCAAGATCAACTTAGAAGGCTGCTCAGAAGGATGTAGGAATTGTTTGGACTTGGTGCAGATCTCTTAGGAGTTAGGCTCCTGCAACATGCATTCTGCATTGCTTTAAATGAATGTCTGATCATCAAAAATTCAGATTAAAAATTTCAAACCTATATTGAGGTGTCTTTCCTACCTTCTTACATTTTCAGTCTAGGAAGCACATCTCTGATTGTGATGCTGTGTACACTTATAACAATTACTTGGTTTTTGAAAGCGGTGGAGGTATTTTACAGTAGTCTTACAAGAAGGATTTGTAGCATCAGTTTTAAGTACATTATTGTGTCATTTGTCTTCCTTTGCACTTTGGTTCCAACCTGAGAGAAGCTGTAAAAACAAACAAGGGATGTCCTTACATGCAAAGGACATGCAGGCTACATCAGTAGGCTACTGATTTTTCTTTCCTTAGAAGATTAAATGGATAATAGTGCTAAATTATTAAAACAACTTTCATGTGAAAGCAATTATTAGAAAGATTGTAAAACCTTAACTGAAGGATATGAAATGAGTGCTGTATGAAATGTCACACCTGTAAACCAATTTAAGTAATTCCCTAATGGCAAAAGATATAGTAAATGACAGTGTCTGGCAAGTGAAAGCAATCTAGAAAATTATACTTTTTTTTTCCCAGAACTATTGGAAAGCAACCATGGAAATTAGTCACCTTTTAATCGGTGGATATGTTAGCAAGTGGCAAGTGACCACTCTACCAAGAACTGATTCCCAAGTGGAACATATCTCAGTGCTTATTCTTTAATTAACAGCCTTTTCACCTAAAGTAATTAGGAAGAGGTCCCCATGCTTATGTAATCAATTTTACAGTCTTCCAAAATGAAATAAATCATTCTAGCTTTACCCTAAGTGAAAACCTTTTCTCAAAAACTATCACCTTCATAAAGATAGATTTAGAAAAAAAAATCTAAAAAGGGAAAAACTGGAATGTGGTCTCATGAGGATAAAAAGGCTAGTGTTAATAATTAACAAGGAGAGTGAAGTGGAGTAAATTAGACATAATAGAGCCCACAGTGACTGGCAAAGTCACCTCTCATTATCAAAAAACTCATTAGGAAATGAAGAGGTGGAAATCCCACTGGGTTGTTCTCTCTCTCCGGTTATATCAGAGATTACTTTTCAGATTTCTTTCAAATGAAGAGCTGTTAGGTCACCATATTGCATATTAGGTTAATCTACAGTGAAATTTGGAGGACTGACACCTGCATGTTATTCTATCTCAAGAGCTTTAAATGAGCTCTAAGTCTTCAATGCAGGAGTCAGTTTTCACATAAACCTGACATAAAAGAACTCTTAACAATAAAGAAACAATCTAACATTTACAGCATTAAAGAAAACTTATATGTAAGACTATTTTTATAACCATATCACTAAAATACAATATTAGAAAGACCATGAGGTAATGAAATTTCGTAGTCTTTACTATTCAAATGATATCAGTGTGTTATTTTACATAATATATAAAACATTGTACAGGATTCAAGCTGAATACTTTAAAGCCAATTTTCATTTAACAATGAGAAAATAAGTGCATTTTCCAATACACCATATAACTTTTCATGAAGTAAAAAGAGGAAGGAAGGGGGAATCCTGGCTGAAACTTCACATTTCTATTTTGAAGGACTCTATTTTGAATCACTTTCAGCTTCTCCATTTTTTTCTGACCTTACTCCACAACAGTTCACAGTTCATCAGTGGCTTCAGCAGTGATTGCTTTCCTGTTAAGTCCTTTTGAAGAACTAAGAAAAATGGGTGGAAGGGTGTGCTTTTCCTATCCTAAAAATTATTTCAGCTTTCTGACAAGAACTAACAAATAACAAAAACTGATTTAATAAATTATATTTTCTGTGGAGTTCAGTAGTAGATTGTAGATAAATTTGGTGTGATTTTTCAAAATGTAAAGGTTTGAAAAAATAGTGTACCTGCTTCTATAATAAACATTTTAATGATGTCCAAAGTTTCTGTTGTTCATGCACAATTATCCATACATAAAGCTTTGCAGATTGTATAGTGATAACAGCACCCAGTATCTCTCTATGCTGGTGATTTTTTTTTTCTCAGAATTGGATATTTGTGGACAGACGAACATGGTTGTCCCAGAATTGTGTCTTATTTTCTGTAATGACCATGCTACTTTTTGTCCTCAGAGCCTGTAAATTATGTTATGAAGGAGCCTGCTCCAGAGGGCAATTTTTTTTCTCTAGTTGTTTAATTATTCAGATTTATCAGATTTTCAGTGCCTCAAGACAGATATGTATTAATTCCTCTTCATTTAAGACAGTGTCAGAGAGATCTTATGGTGGCAAATGCTTAATTACATGAAGTGTCTATATATTTGGCTTATTTCAGAGGTTTTTCAATTGTCTATTCAATATTCTGCACCTTTCCTTGCAAGTTTTCTTTTCAAGTATCACTTCCTGACACTATGTACTGTGCTGTTGCCCAGCATTATTGCATTACTGCATTGGCATGAATCAGTCAAAGCTAGGAGTATTATAAGTTAACTCATAATACTGTTTTCCATCAGGTATTACTCAGTAAAATGTCTGTGTACCTGCTGTAATTCAGCCATTGTACACCTGTAGACAAGTCTGATAAAACTGATTTAGAAAAAGCAGTAAGTTGGGTATTAGCCTCTTGAAAGCCATTGCCATTATCATGGCTATTGATTTCAAACAGGAATTCTCTGATAGGTCTTTTCCACTACTGCTGTTGCTAGTAGCAGAGTGGCAAATACCACCAAACACAACATCACTTTCCTGCTTTGTTACAGCCTGTGACCACTTTCATACATGAATTTATGACATCATAGCCCCTATCTTAAGCTACAGTGTAGAGATTGAAAGCAATTTGGATTTAAGGTAATCAGGACAGACGTTATACCCACACCGATACCTCTCATTAAACCTTACACTTCTAATTGCAGTGGGAATCTTTTCATAGATCAGGGGCTTACAATTTTTGCTTCGGCTATTAGGACCTGCTTTAAAATCATAACCTATCTTCTTGTAAGAGCTACATGTTTTGGTTACTGATACTGAGAGCTAACTCAAGCTGCATTACTGCTTACCAGAATAGCCAGTAACCTTTTGTCTGGATGGGAGTTTTAGGCACAAGAAAACTGTGCAATAGGACGTTCATGTCACTCACTTTGTCTTGTAAAGATGGACTAAATTTTCCGCTTGCTTCCACATAAATACAAAATCTCTAAAATTCACTTTTAAAGTATGTCTCGTATGTAAAAATACACATTTTGTATATAAGCTGAGATACTTCCAGTTTTCACCACAATTTAAGTGCCTGAGTAATAAATGCTCTGTGGACGCCAAATGTAATATAAACAGGAAATGAATGGAAATATAAAATTTCTTTTTACAGGTTACTGGATTATTTTCAACTGCTGTGAATAGAATATGGAGCCCCAAGGAAATTTGTTTTTTTGAAATATGCTGGGTTTATTTCAGATTTAAGAATATGCCAGAAAATCCAAATGGTGCCTGCCCAAGAATCATATGGAGAGCAGGATAATTATAGACTCTCTGCCAAAGTGCTAATTTTGCCAGTGGGAAAGAGATTCATGCTGACCTGTGTCATTTTTCCCTTCTTTTGATTCTGCAGAAGTTCTTGAGGACAGCATAACACACTGACTCCAGGATAACTCCTAAGCTGTGCCTCTCTAAGTAAAAGCAAAACAAACCCACAGCTTCTGCTGTACACAAGCATACTAGATTCTTTTTTTACTATAGAGGAGAAACCTCATTCCAGTGCTGTATTAATAGACTGTACTTTCATCTCTGATTTTTTTCTTGTCATATTTTAATATATTTCAGCTACCTAATATGTAAAGATTTAATAAGTTTAATCTTCAACTTCAGTATTTCAAGAAAATTTTATCTGGGAATCTGTTTCTGTTCCTGTAATCTGTTTTCCATTAATATTGTCTATGCATGAGCTTGCCCTGGCATAGGCTTTCATGTTGTTGTTGTTTGTGTGAATATGAGGTGGCTCATATGAAGAGGGTGTGGGGTATCTATATCTACAAGACAATGGAAAATTAAGCTACGTAACTTTGAAGACAAGTGGCAGTTGAGGGATTTGAAGTGTGGCATTTCCTCAAGGATCTCATTTCCCATCTGCTTTGATGCACAGGTGGTACCTTTCGACAAGATCAATTCTAATCATAGAGTGCCATGAGTGTGCTGGTGATACTCAGCTATATCACTTACCCCTGTGCCTTGAGTTCTTTCCCTGCCCTGCAGTAATCTTTGACAGAAATCTCCAGATGGGTAAATCAGAGCTGCCATGTCCTCCACCCTGGGAAAACAGAATGCTCACTGAGTTGTTGATCTGAGACAGTACTCCCGTGTGTGTGCCCGTGTACAGAGGCATCAGTGGAGCTGCAGTCATATTAAGAGTCTTGGCATCATATTGGAAAGTTTCACTTCCCTACAAAGACTGGTGTCAGGATGTTAGGAAAATGATTCAGCTTTTTAACAGCTTTTATTTCATGTGATTTCTTTATTTTCATTCTGACTTCAGAACAACAAGAGTTGCCCTCCTGCCCATGAGGCTTTATTACTGTAATTCCCAGAGTAGGGCTTGTAGCAGAGCATTTCTGCAGTGTGGTCAGAAAACAGTAAACTACAAGATCATCCCTTCCAGTGACTGTGATTGCCTAATTAATGACAGTCCTGCACTGACTAGCTATAAAGAAGCAATATTGACTTAATTGACACAGTTGTATTCTTGGTTTTAAGCTCAAAGTTGTCTTGAAAAATCAGCCTAATGTGTAGCTTTAGACCAGCCTTTTGTTTCTCAAAGGCAATATTCATCAGCTGTTTACCGTGAAACTGTTTTGTTACTATCCAAAACCTTCTAAGTTGTTACTATTGCTGGTCACAGAAGCTGCAGGTTTAAGATATGTAAATATAGAAAAATAACACTGTTTTGAGTGCCTGATATAGAAATAATGATGCCAGAGTTAACTAGTTAACAAGTAGTTCTAGGAGCAGTGCAAATAATGGATCATGTTTGTAATGGACTCATAGGTGCTCTCAAGGGTAGATTCTCAAGTGTTTAATAAGAGATGAGCCTATGCTGCTGCCTTTTTCTCAGTGGAAACCTTAGTAATCTCTGCCTGCTACCTAGCTGCCTGTTTTCATGATCTTCATATATCTGGTATCTCCACCTCTGTGTGTAATATGGTTGAAATCAATGAAAAGCTTAAAAATTCTTATCAAGAGAGAGGCAGGTGAAAAAAAATCAAAGTGAGCTGATTGCATTAGTATTGCCTCCTTAGGTAAAAGTGATTGATACATAATTTCTCATTACTCTGCAAGGGTGTTTTCAATAAAATAGTTTTTGCTTTCACAACATAATATTCAAGAAAAAAAAAAATTAGTGTCCAGACACTCAGCATCTTCCTTGCAATGCAAGTAATAATAAGGAACTGAAACTTCATGGCGCGTTTTTCCAGGAGTCCCCATCTCTGCCAGGTTCAATTTGTGGTGGACATCATTCAAGACTGGAAGGCAAAGGAGTTTCTGGAAGTTACTGAAATTATGTTTATGTGTTATACATGGAGATGCACCAGTAGTGGAAGAGGGATTGTATTTTTGTGAGCTGGTTTCCATAGTTCTGAGCCACATGATCCAGGATTTTCTTCTTAGGAGGAAGCCTCCTCAAAATGCAGTTGTGGCACCCATCCAAATCAAATTAGAAGCCTGGATGCAGGAACAGGTGGGAGGAGAAATCCATAAGAGAATTAAAACCAACAAAATATGGGTGGGAGAAAAGGAGGGCTACCAAAATCATGAAAATTTCTTTCTTCAGCTCAGCTTGCCTGTATGATTTCCATATACACATGGGAATATTCTAATAGGTCACAATAATAGTGCTGGATTAATGGGTGAACAAAGACACAATCAAAACATGAAACTGATATACTCCCTTGATGGAACAGGACATAAGTGTGCTGAGTTAGGATTTTCTAGAACATTTCAGGGTGTGCAGGGACAAGCAGTGGTGGTGGCAAACTAATTTTCAGGTTTTAAGCATCTTCAGTTTGCATTGTTTATATAGTTTTTCATACAGTAAATCCCATCTGTGAAGCAGGTAATTTTCTACTGCTTATAGCTAATTTACTTTTCTTGACTAGCGTGCGTCATATTTATATTAGTCTCACCAATCAGCTCCATTTCTTTAGAAAACCAAGAGAACACCTCTGTGTGCATTTTATGTTGTCAGCTTTCCTAAGCGCTTTAAGCAACTAGTTTTGAGGACTTGCTTTAAATAGTTGTAAAACTAAAATTGCTGTAAATTGGAAATAATCACCTCGAAGAATTAGAAAACTTCCAGAAGGGAAGTGTAGAGTTAGCTCCTTTAAAATTTTGCAAGACAGTTGACAGGGCAGAGAGGCAAACTTGGCTGAGGATGTTTCGCATGAGCACAGTCTGCCTAGTAGGTACTTTTATTCATGGGGGCCTTGATGAGGTTTGAGCGCATGTCAGGATAGAAAAAGCCATGGTTCTGGTGATGAGCTCTGGCCTTCAAGATTTTTGTGTGTGGACATCCATAAGAACATTAAGACATGTCTTCTGGGTAGCTACAGGCAGTGATTCAGGACTTTGCCAGCTCCCAAGAACACAGAGCAGATGGTTAAACTGTTCTTACTCCCCCAAACACTCATATGTCACATATTGCCTTTTTCCATTAAGCAATCTGGAGGAAATGCTGTATACATCTATATTTTTGCACGTAGCCCAGTGCAGCTGCAATATTTTACTGTAACCTTTGTTCTTCTTAGCATAAGGAGAATAAAAATAATTGAATGACATTCAAATGCTGTTTGGTTTGTTTGGGGTTTTTTTATTCTGTCTTGGTGTCTAAGTATTGAACAAAATTACTCAGGCTTAGATTCAGCAAAGATGCAAAAGTGTTCTGGTTCAGCAAAGAACTTCTGTATGTGCCTGGTTTTTGTTACAGTAACAGTTTAAAATGTACTGCAGTGTCCTTATGAAGTACTTCGTCTTTTCTGAACTGTATTTCCTACGCAAGTGGAATCTTGTTCTTATAATACTTTTGTGTATTAAAATATTTTAAGAAATACTTTTTTCCTATGGTAAAATCAAGTAGGGAAAGGCCTGACAGTTTTTATTTGTGCTTTGTTTGTTTTCAAAGCATTTTTGTGCAATGGAAAGTTCCACAAGCACTTGCAAGAAATTTTTGTTCCCATGGTCATCCGCTACATTGATCTCATGGAATCATCAATTGCCCAGTCCATTCACAGAGGTCTTGAACAAGAATCGTGGCAACCCGTCAAGTAAGTGCTTACTACAAGATCTGAACAAAGCACCTGCCTACAGCTTTCTGTCTAATCAGGTGTTCTCCCCAATTGTCCTCTAAATATTCTATTTTTTATTGTATTCCTACATTGTTTATTTCTTCACAGGAGCATCACCAACAGTCTTCCTAATGTAGCTCTTCCAAAAGTTCCAAGTTTGCCTCTTAATCTTCCACAAATACCTAGCTTTACTACACCAACCTGGATGACTTCTTTGTATGACTCCACGTGTGTATTCTTCAATAACCTTCTGACTGTATGTCAGCTCTGCATGGCCTTGCTAGTGTTCTGTGCAGCTGTATTTGGATTGCATGGTGTTTATGATCTCTTAGTTGGAAATTACTGTTTCTTGGAAGTAAGCCAAGCATGGACTGTTAGTGAGTTGTGCTTTCTAGTACATTAAAATGTAGCAATCTTAAACCTCATAGCTTACAAAATCAACTCGGCAAAGGTCTGTCGGAGTATGAATGGTGTTAATGCCCTAAACAACCTAATGACTCTCTTGAATTAATAAGCAGTGGGGAACCTTTTGGATAATTGATTTTAGATTGTGGTTTTATAAAGTGAGGCAGTGCATATTTTCACATGTGTTTAGTTAACTTACAATATATTGGTTCTGAAACTCATTGATAGCAAATACTGTCATTAGATAAATATCCATGTTACAAGAAAATAGTAAAAGGTTAATAAGTACCCAGAACAGAAGTACATCCATTTCTTTGTCTGTCTAAAAATTATATACTTCTTTCTGATTTCCCCCCCACAACATTTCAGTGCTCTTTTCTTAAAAAAAAGATAAAATAAATAGAACAGACATGCACTGTTCTGTGGAAATATTCCCATAGTTATGGGCAAGATTTTTGTGCGACAACAGTTTCATATGCGTTAGAGAAAGGCTCAAGAAGAAACTTATTTTAGCTAAAGTTGCATTAGGAAAGGAAGAATGTGAAAAAACACATGTTCGAGATGCAAAGCTTGATATAATTTCAAGTATTGTCTTCTCAAGTTTTATGATGGAGTGAAAGACTCCTAGCAAGGACTCAGATCCATTACTGCAAGAGTTCATAGAATCACAAAATACGAGATTGGAATGGACCTTGGGTCATCTGGTCCAGTCTTTTTTGGCAAAAACACAGTCTGCACAATATGGCCCAGTACCCTGTTCAGCTGAATCTTCAGTGTGTCCAATATTAGGGAATCTACCCCTTACCTGGGAAACTTATTCCAGTAGCTGATTGTTCTCATTGTGAAAAATTTTCCTCTTAGAATCTCCCCAGGAGTAACTTGTACCCATTACCCCTCATCTTTCCCATGTGACTCCTTGTAGAAAGGGAGTTGATAATTTGTGCTCTCGCAGACTTCTGGCGCTTATCTGTTGAGCATTATGATTGTTGTTCTGCTGGTAATTTCCCTAAAAGTTGACAAAATTCTTCATAATCCTTGACTTTGGTACTTTTGGTACTTTTTGGTCAGTATAATAATGCTAGGTTTGCCTGATGAAGAATCTACAGGCAAAAAGAATGAGAAAAAGCAGACAGTGAGCCAACTAAGTTTCAATTAAATGTTTATCAAGAATGCCAAGACTGTGTCTATTTTGTCTGCAATAAAAAGAGATTCCATATTCTCCAAACTTTACAAATCTTCATGCTCTTACATTCGTGTTTAAATCTATTCATATTTAACAGAGCTGCTACATGCCTACCTAAGACCTTTTGCTGAAGAGAAAGAAGTGAAAATGTCTAAATCGTCAGGCACTTCTTTATGTTCTTTATTGATGAAAATAGATTTTCCCTTCTTTCAATTAAAAGTTGTGACAATCCTCTTGAATATTACTAGAGAAGATTGTTTATATTTTTTAATTCTGTCATTTTTTTTCCCCCTTCATCACATATTTTTAAGCAGTAAACCTATGCTGCTTATAACAGCACTTAGGAGGATCTTTACCTCATTTTCAGTTGTTTTGGCTTAATCTTTCATTATTGGGCACTGGAAAGGGACATATGAAAAGAGAACAATGTTATGAGTGGTAGTCTGTTTTTCTTGATTGGTCTCTGGAGAGGACAACTCAGAGGACACCTTGACTAGACATGCAGAGCAGTGTGATCTGCTGTTCTGTTTAGCTGAAGACAATATCCTTAAAGACAAAAAAAAGTTTGAATATTCTGTAAAAGCTTCTAATGAGCCAGAATGAGGATGGGCTTTTCCATACTTATTCATTAATTCAGATGTACTACTTTAAATTGAATTTTTTTTCCATTTCATATTTTAAATTTAATTTCTCTGCCTCTTCTGGACCTGGCTTTTAAGTTCAATTCTTGAGTGATTTTAATTGTTTATGGTTTAATTTATATAGTATTATTATTTTCAATGCAACTATGACACAGATTCACTGACCAAAAATATTGTAGATACACACCTGAGGTTATCTGGTGCCAGTCTAAAACATCAGGCTGGGGAAACGTGAAATAAGATACATGCTGACAGGAGAATAGTCCTGTCTTGTCTTCCAACCAGAGTAGGCTACATAAAGGGAAGTGTCTCAGCTCTACTCTTCCTGCTATAGCTCAACTATCATAAGTGACAAGAGGGACTGGCTGGAGCAGTGACAGTGACTGTGGTATGAAAGGGTCTGGTTTGAATGTGTCTTAGCTCTTGTCTGGACCATTTTCTGTGTTCATGCATGCTGAGTGTGTCAGGAGGCCATGTTTTAGCACTGTCTTCTTGGGGTTTCATCTGTAGTGCCACATACATTCCTGTGATAGTGTATATCCAGTAAAGTGGTAGGAGTCCATGGCTTGCATTTTAAGGAAGGGTATTTTAAAGTGTAGCCATAGTACTGATGAAGTAATGCAATTTAGTTGACCTGCTTTCTTTAGAATAAAGAGATTTGACCACAGCTAATTTCTGTTTAGCATTCTGGAAGACACGTGTATACTGTGGACCATATTTCTTTTTTTCCAAAAATACTAACATGCAGGAAGAAGGCTCAAGAAACATGGTTTGATTGTTTGATGCTCGGGTTGCCTCACCCTTGAAGTAGAGGAGCTATGACATAAGTCTGTCCCTGTTATCTTTGAGGGACCATACATAGCTGTTAGTTGCCGAAGTTCGGCTCTGTCCTTCCCCCTCATCTGGTGGTGGAAAATAGAGAGGTGGGACTAAGAGCCATTAACTGTAATTACTGGAAATACTCTTCTGTTGAACAAATTCTCAGTTGACTTTCTGAGACCTGAATAGACATCTTGAGGCAGCGTAAACGAAGTAGAACGGGAGCTCACAAGCTGGGGGCTCACAAAGGACATTGAGCTGGCTCCCTGTTTTGTAAATCCTCCTCACAAAACACTAATGGGTTGTAATTCAGCAATAACCTTAAAAAATATATAGTTGCTGTAATTTATAAAATCACCATCATTGCCCTTAGTAAATTGCACAAGAATGGAAGCCAGCTGCTTTTGAATCTTGTGGCTGATTGAGAATGTCCTTAGATATTTAATATTACTCCTGTATTTTCATATCCCAAGCTACCCTATGGAGTTTCACATTTAGGCAAGAACTGATATATTCGGCATGTTCTCTGTAGTTGTGTTTGTGCTGATCTCGCAGCCAGAGTGCTTTATTAGTGGATTGTTTGACTAATTGCTACTGCTTAGGTAGCTGGCAAGCCTAGGGGGAAACTGTCTCGCTCAGCTGTTAGTGGATAAGTGAATTGCTTAGGAGGCTGTATGCAGCTCCTTCGTTTAATATTCTGCAGGGTCTTGGAGAAACATTACGTCTTGAACTTTATTTTTGCTGTATTCAGTATGATGCAAGGCATTAGGCCATAAAATAATTCAGGTTAAAATAAACCTCTGGAGCTGCCTGGTCCATTCTCCCAATCAAAGTGTGACCAAATACAAAGTTAAATTGCCATTAAAAAAATCCTAAAAATCAAATAAAACAAGTATCTGGTACAAATAGCAACGACCAGGTAATTGAAAGCACAGTTTTATGCAGCATTTAACAAACAAATTAGATGTTTGTGTCTGGATGTGTGAAATAGGAGCAATTAGTTTTTTGTTGTAGCACTTTATTTTCCTTCCCCATCTTATTAGTATAATATGCCTGTCAAATTCAATTGTCAGTGGACAATACTGAATAAAAAAATGAAGAAGGGGAGCTCAAAATAATATGAAAAGAGAATGAATGAATTAGTGTTTCTCACAGAATGAATTAGTGTTTCATGAACCTGTGTCTGTTATTACATTTATTATAATTGTGAAACTCTATTTGGTAGTCTAATGAAACTAAATTAAGTGGCTACCAGGGAGTGAACATGCATAAGAATACATTGATGTTATTGAGAGCACATTAAGCCTCCTGCATCCTAAAGAATTTCATTTGGAATTCCATTAGGCAAAAAGAGAAAAAACTATGGAAGAATAAAGCAATGGTTAAATTGTATGATCTGATGATGAAAAAATGGTAGTTCTGTTTCTTGAGAACATATGATTTTCTGTGTTATTAACTTCAATATATATATATATCTACCGAGATTGTCCCCATTTCTGTCCCTGTATATTGCTTTCGTTTACACCAGTCCTCTCAAAAATTGACTTAGTCACTTTTGAGTCAAATGACATGCATAACGTAGTGTCTGCAACATCACTCACTGTCAGTGTACACAGCAGATGTAATGAAATCTTCAGTATTTGCTTGTCATATAACTTAAGAAACTATCTAACAGTATTAGAAAATTTCTGAGAAGCTTTGGTGCTTTGTTGTTTCTATTTCTTAATTAAACTTGGTGGCGTATAAAAGCGGTCCCTGTTCAGGTCCAACCTGAACAGGTAGTGTCCCTGTGCAAGTTGTAAACTTAGCAGTCCCATGGGACTTTTACCTGTTGCTGGTGTTTTCTTTCCGGAGCACAGTAAAATGTAAAATTAACAATTATATTTAAAATAAGAGTGGAAAATATGCATGATATCAAAAACACCTGTCTAAAACTGAAATTTCCTGCTGTGCATGGTGAAGATATCAAAACTTGCACCATTTAAAACCAAAGCCAAATTCAGGGTCAGTTGCTCGAAGCCAGCCTTTTCCTGAGGCAGGCACACCAGCTCCCAGCTCATCAACCAATGCCCAGCCCTTGCTGGCTGTCCCTTTGCCTGGCTTGGCAACTGCTTTCAGCATTCACACAGCATTGCAGAAGATAGTGATGGCTGAGGTCAGCATTAAGGCAGCGGGGCAAGGGGGCAGTTGGGTGGGTTTGGGAGCTCTTGGGGTGCTGTGAGATCAGAGCAGTACTGCTGCTGCATCCATTCTGCCTCTTCAGAGCCCTGAACATGAGCTGTGTGCTTTGCTTCACTTCACCACCTGCTGGCTCGGCTAACCTGGTGTGAACCAGTGGTGGGGCTGCTGTCTGAGGGGTGCATTAGGTGGTCAGGTATTATCGGCCTTTTGTATTTTTTGTTTGTTTCTTTCTTTTTAATCAGATCCTGCTCTGTCCTGAGCACACTCAACACTCACTGACTTCTTCCATAGGAGCTGGGGTCACTTAACACTTTGATAATTATGTTCTTTTGTCATGAGGCAGAAGAAAAAAAATGTCAGTAGTGACATGTTTCAACTAGTCTGATCTGAATTGGGACTACCAGGCTGAGTTTGGTTGCTTGTGTCATTAATATCCTAGAATGCCATGCTGTGCAGCACAACCAATAACCCAGGAATTGCAATGCAATGCAATGCAATGAAAACATGATGACAGTGGAAGTGTAACTGTGGCTACTGCTAAAATTAGCTTTGAATTGTTCTGTCTTATCACAAGCAAATATTTTTAACTTTTGCAGTTGATTCAGGGTGGAAGAAGAACTTTACATGGACAATCTGAGATGACAGGGCCATATTTATCCCCCATTTTGTTTGTGCACAAATTTCTTTAAATAGTTTCTGTTCTTCTTTTTCCACCAGGATCTGATGTTATTCCTTCAGTTAGAATTAATGAGCATTTATAAAGGGACTATTTTCTGGGTATCTCTTTTACAATATTTCTACTAGCATCCTCATTTCTTTGGTAGGCTTATCTACCAGAGTTATGAAGGCAAGAAAATGTATGTGTAAAATCTTTACTGTTTTGAAAAGGTCCTTGCTAATTAATAACTCCTCTACCCTTTATTTTTCCTGTCTTGATACAAAATTTGAGCTACTTCATTTTCCATGCTCCTCAACATCCCATTTACCTCCCTTGTCTGTCATGTTTCTCAGCTAACAGATGAGAAAACTTCACTTTTTCATCCTAATGGGAATTGTTTTAAATTTCCCATGACCATTTTCAAATCAAGTAAGAGTAACTGTGCTATGAGATACAGTGAAGTGAAGGAGGAAGATGGTGTGATAGGAAATCTTAGTATCTTAGATAATTCTATGCCAACTGGGATAGACACCTATACATTTATCTTCTGTTTCTTGGGGGCTTTCTTTTGTTTTGCTTCTTATAGCAATGGCTCAGCTACATCAGAAGACCTTTTCTGGAAACTGGATGCTCTGCAGATGTTTGTTTTTGATCTTCACTGGCCAGAACCAGAATTTGCCAGCCATTTAGAGCAGAGACTTAAACTCATGGCCACTGACATGATAGAAGCCTGCGTTAAAAGGTACAGTTGAAATGATAAATTAAAAATTTGGTGACATTTGAAAATTAACATCGGAATAGCCGTACTGGCTCACAGAGGTACACCTATACCACAATCCTGACATGGGAATCAGGGCAACTGTAAAGAGATTATGACTTGTATGTATTTCCCAGCATCTGGCAATCAGCAATTTAGCAAATTCTGGGAAATACCAAGGAGAATTTCTGCACATGTTGTGAATAGACCATTAGAAGTGAATAAACCAAATGTCTTTTCTATTCTGTATTTGTGGCAAATACAAATCTCAAAAATCTGCTAGAAGAAATCCTTTTTCATTTTGTACCTTTCCTTTCTCCATTACTGTCTTATTATTTGTATTCAGTTTAGAGTAGAATCTCTAAGAAATATATTACAAACTAAAGAGTATACAGAATTTCTGCACCTATACAATAAATAAAAGGCGGCTATTTGTAAGTCGTCCATCTGACACTAAGTTTTGCATTGCTAAGCTTCTGGAAATTATAGAAAGGGACAGTAGTTTTGGTTTTCTTCTTTAACTGTATTGTATAATTATGGATATATTATTTCAGGTTAAGTATAGGTGATCTAAAGAGATCTCTAAAATATTTTAGCTCTCAGTACATATATTTGAGTTTAGAATAAGCATCTTTATGTCTAGAAAATGTACAGGGAAGCTGTGATCCCACATAAGAGAAAGCTTAATCTGGACACATAAAAATATTGAATTCTTAAAAAAAATAAAATAAAATAAAAGAAGAATGGGGGAAAAGTAATTTGTAGACAATTTAATAGTGTCAAGCAGGAAATGTACAACATTGATAAGGAAGACTAAAGAAACAAAGAACCTTTAACATGTACTATGGTTAAATCTGATAGCATAGTATTTTATTATTTTCTATTAAACATAGTAGGAACAAGGAGGACGTCAGGCTTAGTGTATGAGCCTGTTGCTAGAGCTACAGTGATGAAATCATGGTAAAAATAGTAGAAACATTTCACAAACATTTCCGTTTGATTTTGGAAGGGTGATGTTATGGTGAATGGAATAAAGTTTTAAGCTCTGTAGCAAAGGAACGTGTGAGAAAATACCTACTAAAATTGAAGTTATGTAAGCTTACATCCTTCTGTTCTAAAGAATTTGGTGTTGAAGCTTATGGACTACAAATACGTAGCAAATCTTAGAAAAAAATGGTAAAATCTCAAAGGACTAGAAGACAGTGTAATCTTAAATAACATCAAACAACTATCATGCAGATGAAGTAATATACTGATAATATTGATTCTGAGCCTGGAAGAAAAAAAAAAAAGAAAAAATTTTCACCCTGGGACCCTCATTCAACTTATTGTCATGAAAAATACAAAGATTTATACAAGTAACACTAGTCAACACATTTGTTGAATAATTAGTATTTTCAAATTCATCTTATGTCTTATTCAAAGATTATTACAATTAATATGGGCAACTCCGTGAATATATTACCCTTGGCAATAAATCTAATGCCACTTGTTGTCATTATCTAAAACTTTTCACTGTACAGATTTGACTGTGTGGCTTTTAATGGCACACACAAAATAGGTTAAAAATGGCTGGCTGCCAGGATCACAACCAGAAACTGAGAACAGAATTATCAACACAAAGGCATTACAAAAATAATTCTTTGTGGATTGAATTTTGGTCTGTGATACCAATCCTGACATCTTTGCTGCTTGCTTTTGCAGGGAATAAGAAGGTTCTCATGGCAGTAAATGAAGGCTTAATTAATATTATAGAATGATCCTAGTGTCAATACATAAAATGTATTAATATTTTAGAGTGAATACCTAACACACTAGTGTTTATACACTAAGTATGTTTTAGTATGGTCAAACATACTGTATATCAGGTAAAAAAGAAAGTACATTATATCCACAGGGTGGATTGTGTTAGGCAGTAGCAACTCAGAAAAGAACGATGGAACTATTCTATTGTAACTCTTATTGTTATACTAGCGTGTTCTATAAGACTTATTAAGATGTAAGCGGGATGCTTCTTTCTTATCTCCTTAAAACATTTTGTCAGTTTCTGGTACCCACATTTAATAATAAGGGTGGAAATAAAACATTACTTTTATATTTATGTATTCTAAACTATTATTATTTACTTCAGTAACATTGCTCCTTATTTACACCTGTGTGAGAAGAGGGATTTTGTGTTATGTATCTCCTGATACATTTAACTTTAAAGTTACATATTAATATTTGCTTAATAATAAAATTGCTTTCTTCACTAAAATTCTCTTTTGTATTAAAAACAGAAGGGTATTTTTTTATTATATTTCTTAGAAGCAACTATTTGGTATGATAAACTTAATTTTAACATAGAAAGGTTGAAAAATGTGGGGTATTCTCACTGCTTTAATACAAGGAAGCATATTGTTATATAGTAGGCAAGAAGATGCTACTTTTATTATTCAACTGAATTAGCTGAAGCAGTGCAGCCTGGAGATTGCCACCAATGCAACTGTTTATTGAATTGATGGATATTCTGCATGTACAGAATTTTGTAAGATACTCTCATAGGCATGTACATTGTAAGCCAACATTTTAGTAAGGTTCATAAGTTTGTACACTGGTTGGTCAGAATTATCAGAGAAACTGATATGATGGATTATGTTTCAATAAATAGGACAAGAATTGCATTTGAAGTCAAGCTGCAAAAGATGAACAAGACAACAGACCTGCGGATCCCTTCTTCTCTGTGTACAATGTTTAATGTCTTAGTTGATGCCAAAAAACAGACTGCTAAACTCTGCATACTGGATGGGGGGCAAGAGGTAAGTGGAATTTTGTGTGTTTAATTCTTGTGTTTGGTTAATATGAAACACCTCACACTGCAGACAGTCCTTTATAGATTAATTTCAAGCTAACTGAAATGTGTCACACAGCTCTGCTTGTACAGGAGCATGCATAGACAGCTCCCTAGAAGCATCGCACAAGACACAACCCTTTATCTTCAGATGCTTCTGCAATTTATTTGCTTTGACCTGTGGGTCTTGAACATTCAGAGGATTTCTTGACTCACAGCCCCTCTGGAATTTTTTCTTGGGTTGCAGCAGAGAAACAGCCCTTTTCAGGACTCTTGTAATAGTAAAATAGAGCCAAAACATTGTCCTTTGCAGCTAGGTTTTGAGTGAAGAAGGTTTCTTTTTCAGGGGCTCATATGTCCAGCATTCATGCCTGTGTACATGCTGAAAACAGAGGAAAGAAATAATGAGGTAATTTAATGGGATCTTTTTATTTGGTCTCCAAGGACAGGGACCATTTTGGCAGTAGTCTGCTGCCAGGACTGTCGCTGGAGTGGAGCTTTTTATAGACTTCACCGACTACTGTCCTTCCCATATTGTCACTCTCGGCAGGAATAATCTGTGAAGCGAAAAAGGCATACTACATATGCTGAGACCACGAGCATAAAATTAGACCTGTTCTTGCTGTGCTACTGCATTAGCAGTGTAATTTTGTTTCATTTGGTTTTGGATAGAAGGTAAAAACATTAGTCAGAATCTGGCAGCAAAATTGTGTCAGCTTTAGGCAGTTTCATGTTTACATTATTTGGTCACATTGTTTCTGTTGATTTTGCCATTTCTTTACTGTGCTCTTCGTTTTATTGACTCAGCTTTCTAAGTTAGTGTATTCAATGTAATTGTCTTTTTTTTTTTTTTTAATTCAATGAGACATTCATCATTTTCCTGTTCTACCCTGTCATCTTTATTTTTCCGTTTGGTTTTCCGTGACATGAACCAGTTTGCTAGTCAATGGGTAAGTGTCTTTTTGGGGTTTTTTAACCTACTTTTTTTCTTTTATTATTAACAACCACTTTTTATTTTAAATAGTAATACTAGTTCTCATGTTAATTTGTAAGCTGAGTCCTCAGAATTCTTTTACTGCCTACCCTTGCTACAGACTGATCATCAGCTTCTCAGTTCTGCCTCCCTTGTTCATTCTCTAGGAAGGATCTGGATGAATTCTTCACTTTTGTGCTTTTCAGACCCTGCATCCTGTCTTACTTTATCAGAAAGTTTTGGACTCTTTCACCTCTCAGTGAGGCAAAAGAATTTGTTTCAGGCTCATCAGAAGAAAACCACAACTAGCGACTCTGCCTGAGGCTGATGCTGCCATCCAAGCAGTAACCTGCAAACACACCCATGCACACCCTACTTTGCGGGCAGGCAATACCAGTACCTCCATAAAGACTGCAGACAGGTGGTATAGCCTCATTCCCCCAGTAATGCCGTTCCTCTTGCCTGCTCTGCATAGTGCCTCCTGTGCTGTTAGCCAGTCCCCTCAAAGCAGAAGTTCAGCATTTTGTAGCATTACTCTAAAAGCCAAAGTTCAGTAACCTTTTGGACTGCAGATCTTCACCAGATTCTTTTCTGAAATCGTCCCATTCTCTGGACTTTCAAACTCCATCAGAAACTCTTCAGAATGCCAAAACAGAAATACAGTCTTTGTTCCCTACTAGGTCTGACCATTACTCTGAATCCGGTGATTCGTTTGACAATTTAGCACATCTGTGATGAAATACATACTTTTTTCAAAGTCCCCAAATTAATCTTCATCCAAATTCATCTAATAAACCAAAGGAATCTCAAATTCTTCACATATTAAAAATATCAGATAATGTGGAAACTTCCTTCTTTCACATAAAACTTTAATTCTTGTCTGTCAGTTTCTTCCATTTTTAAGGATTTTTTTTAAGGTTAAGAAAATATAGGCTTTTCAGTTGCTTGTAGCTGATATCATGGTTGCTTAAAATGCTTCAAGTTTTGTTGGGTGAGATAGTTCTGGAATCTGGCCATCTGTCAAAGCAGTCAGATCATATAGCATAAACATTTGCGTTTCTGGCTCTACAGCAGCTCTGGCAATTCCAGTAGCTCCTACTTAGCCACTTTATCCTGAAAACTTTCCCATTTTGACTTTCTTTCCCTCAACCTCCTTCATCTTCATTTTAGTCTCAAAAATGGTCTTTTCTGCCAGTCAAGAAAAGCATTCCATAAGTCCTAAGTTAACATTTTTTAAAAGGCATGTTTGTTCACCTAAAACTCAACACAGAATATCCATCTGACAATTTCTAGAACATAATCCTCAAGTGATGGAAGGTGTTATTTAGTGAGATGGTTAAAGTCAAGCATCTTGAATACAGCATGCACCTTCCATTCCCTCTACAGAGCTATGATCAGTTTTATACCTTGTTCAAGTAGTCAGATGTGGAAGTTTTTACCCTGTGTTGTCAGATAGGAGGGAATTCTTACTTATCATGTAATTAGAGAATTCTGGTCATGGCTAGCAATAATACTACCTTCAGTTTAAAGTTAAATTAGATCAAATCCCCAGATTTTCCTATGTTACTTCATGCCCTCCTCACCGTGCTCCAAAATGTCTTCCAGTTAAGTCCGCTCTCATAAAGAGTTGCTAAGAAGTCTGCCATTTGGGAGGGCTCCCCTCCTTGCCTTCTGGATGTCATCTTAAAACCCAAAAGTAACTATCCATGTGTTTGGAAAAGAGGTGGGGATTTGTCCACTTTCACCAAGCAAGGAGAAAAGCAGGAGTGCTTATTTCATCTGCAAGTGCTTATTTCAGGATTGTGCATACCACTTTGTCAGCTCATACAATTTTATCGTTAATTCTACTGCATTTGCCATTTTCTCAAAATGCGTCTTCTGGAGTCAAATAATCTTCCCTGAGGATCTGAAGTTTTGTTGGGTGTGGCTGTTTTAGTGGAATTCATGAGTTGAGGAGTGGGTTAAAAAATTTATCATCTCACAGTTTGCAAAATAAATCTCGAGAAAAAAATCAGATTTAAAAAATTAAAACATTATTTATAATTAAATGTCATAATTTTGCTAGCTTGTGATTTTTTAATAATTTGATTTAGTTTTTCTTGATTATACAATGAAGTTACTGATTATATTCAATTCCTGCAAAATTATATTTGCCTTGTGATGAGGGATAAAAAAAAAAAAGGAACTCATCTTAGAGTATACATTGATCCATTCATTTAATGTGCTGTGGAGGTGAAGTTGCAGAGAGTTATTGGAGGGGCAACTGTGATTTTTCATGTATCGTAGAAATATGTATAATGTCAACTTGCGTCTGTAGGAGAAAGATTACTTATTGTTTTTAGAGTGAGATACTGTTGCCTTCTGAAAAGTGTGTGAGCAACAGATGTCACAGGTAATTTGGAGTGATTTAAGTCCTTAGTAGATCAAGAGCATATTATATTGGTCAAGACATTAATATGGTTAGAGTAAAATATATCTGAAATTGTGGGAAGTTTCTTTGATGTATTTCACATACACTCTCACTGTTCCAGGATGTTTGCTGCTGCTTATCTGAGATGTGTATTCACATTTTCCAAGTGTTTTTTAAACTTTAAAGGAAATTAAAATGAAAAAATTAACACACTTGATGTTGGTACCTATAGCAGATACATTTGTGTGGGCAAACACATTTCACAGTTTTATTCTCTTCTTAATTTAAACACAGGTTCAGTAGGTACACCGTTTATAAAATCATTCCTGAATATAATAAGCAGATCAACTTTAATGTTTTGGTTTGTATGGCAACTCTGGGACAGATGAAAAATATCCTTTAAAAACTTAAAGCTCTGAACACTATTCAGCTGGCAGCTGCTAAGTTAGGCTAATGTTTATACTGACCTCAGTACTTTTACTCCAAGCATTATCCTGTTAGCTGTTCCAAGTAGCCTTGAACTATGAAGGTAAGGTTAGTCTTTACAAGTCACATTTTCTGTGAAGTGGCTATTGGGGACAATCTTTGCTGTCAGATAAATGTTTCTAAAGGAAGAATTACTGTTTAAATTGATGTGCCTCCTTGACAGAATGGGATCCCTAGTTCCTGTTAATTTCAGTAGGGAACTCTGTAGTATTATATAAAGTCTTTCAGATTTATTTTAAAAGCATTTACTTAAAGACACCTTCTTTATGAAAAAGCTAAAGAAAAAGCCTGTGGAGAATGAAGTCTGATTTATTATGCCTTTTATGGCCTATTAATTTGTTACCATCTATTCTGCTTTGTTGATGAAATTTTAATTTTGCCCTTGCTTGAGCATATTGTAAGATTTGTATAAACTGCAGCTCACTGTGCTAACAGAAAGGCTCTTTTAGGATGAACAATTGGAGCTCATTTTATTTCTAGAGGACATTTAAAATAACTTATGAATGAGAGTTGTCAGACATGAAATGCTGTATTAATTAAATCTTATTCTAGTCTTTTTGCTTCTCCAGCTAAACCAACCCTTTAGAAAAAAATACATGGCCACCTTAATTATATAGGAGAAGACAAAAAGTATCCTTCACATTCCTTCTCCTGAATAAGAATAAGAACTCAATTCATCTAAATAATAACCCCATTAGCTGCTTAACTCAACAGTGTACATGGGAAAATTTTCAACACAGAATGTAAGGAAGTCTTGATTGGGTGGATCGTTTTCAAGGGCTTGTTCTTCTGATGTTCAAAATGATAATTTTAAGTAAATCTGATCTGGCAGGGTTATCAGCTTTGCATCGTTTATGACTTATGACAAAAGTGTGTGTTCAGATACATGCTAATGCTTCTTTCTCTTTTCAAATACAGCAACAATATCATTCAAAAATAGATGACTTGGTTGAAGAAACTGTTAAAGAAATTATTTCACTTCTTGTTTCAAAGGTAAACCTATTTAGATTTTAATTTATAATGAAGCAGAAAATATATCTCTATTGAACTTCTGAAATGTCTTTCAATATCACAAGTTTCCTATACACAATGATATTGCTGGGGAAACAGCATAATTTGCAAATAATAGTCCTGCAAACAATATTGAATTTACAAAATTAAATTTTACAACCCATTAAGTAAACAATTTCTGTGCAACCTGCGCAGAATATCGAATAAGTTTGTCTTCTGTATTTTTGTTATATATATGAACTGCTAGCAGGTAGTAGAACTGGTAGGTTTTAAGTATATCAATGTTAAGTAACAGCATGTGTTATTTTTTGTTTAATTTTTCGCTTGAAAACCTCCTTCCTATCACGAAGTAGTATTTAAATTTTGTATTTAGAGGTGGACAACATCCAGAGTGTTGGTATAACTTTTTAAGGAGATTTTGGTCCACAAATCATTTAATTTAAAAATATTTTGTAAGTCGTTATTTATTGAAATTGACTTTGTAGGTTAAAAATAAAAATATGTTTTGATATGATATAGGCACTTGGAGAATAAGAGAAGAAAACTTAAACATCTTGTGTTATTGTAGCACCTCTACTCCAGTAAAAGTCTTAAGTGCTTGATATAAAAGAAAAGCTTTCAGTCCCTCATAGTTTGAGGGACACAGCAAATAATGACACAAAAGAAAGATTTCATAAGAAGTTTTGTTATCTGTGCTTTGCAAACTACCCAGAAATATCTGCTTTTCAACTAGGAGAAATAAGCCATACTTTCACAATTTGTGCATTAGTGACAAAAATACAACTCTGGTCACATTTTCATCATTCCTTCTTTTTCATTTGTCACAGCTTGCTGGCAGGGGGTTGGGGAGTAGGAATCTCCTTTTGGATTGACACCCACCATGCTTGCACAGGAGTTGAAGAGGAAGGCTTTGTAAAATCATTGTAGAAGTTTAAGCAAAATGTGTCCGCTTACTGATAAATGTGTAGAAATGACACATTTTTTCTCTAAAGGGAAGTTTTGATGTAAAAATAACTACAAATGGTTCAGTTCAATAGTTTTGAGTTTTACATGCCACCTGTCATCACTCCAAATTAACCTGTCAAATTCTGGTTTTAGTGTATTGAAGAGGAAGAAAATGGCATTTAATAAATGTAAACCTTCTAATTATCTTTCTTAATATCTGAGACTATAGAAGAAGGGAGAAAATAGTAATATTTCTTGTGGATATATATACAAGAAATTTAGAGGCAAATGCTGTCAATACAGAGGGATTTTCCTCATTAGTTGTTATATATACTATTACCAGAGGTTGAAATCTTGAAATATGAAGCAAATATTGTGTGATTGGCTGATCATTAGAAGCTTAACCAGCCACTCCTGACCTGAAATGCGAAATGCCAGCGACATCCTGATTGCTTCTGTTTCAAGGCTGAAAGCCTCTGAGGGTACAGAGGAAGGCTGATGTTTCAATCTTGATTTTGGCCAGGAAAAATGCACATTAATGTGCATGATATCCATGTGTGGTCATCTTTTCATCCAATATATTTTCATTATGTTTTAGCCTTTGCCTCTTTGTTATTTTTTTATAAACAAAATATTTTTTGTGTTCCAGTGGAATGCGTTTCAATCATTGTTTTTAGCTGCAAGTTATCTATGAAAATGAAAAGAGCACTTTCACTTCAGTGAGATTTTACTTGGTAAAGGCTATGCTGTGTATTTTGCGCACAAGACTTACCAAGCTAAAACATTTATCAAATCACAGGAATAGCACAAAACAGCAAAACAAAGCACAGTGTGTTTCAGGGTAATCAATTCAGAGTATGTGAGGTATACGCAGAAATGCTTTTGGAGCTTCACGTGTCTGTACACTGAGATCTCAGAAAACAAGTTTTCAGCTTCATTTAAATTGACATCCTTGACACTGCAATGTTTTGCTCTCTGTTCTTTTGCATCCCACTTGTATGGAGCTATTTGTTGGCGCTGTAGACACCATGTTGTTTGTGAGATCAACCATTTCCGTAGCAGATCTTCACATGATTAGATTCAACACCCTTCTGCAGACAGAATCCTTGCCAGTCAGATAAAATGAGTTTAAAGTATGATCAGCAGCATCTCACAGACATGCAACAGCAAAGCAGAAAGCTGGTTTTTGGTCTGGTAAAAGGACTGTAATTATACTTTGCATGGGGTGCAGAAACAACTGCCACTCTCCCTCATGATATAGTTTTATTCCTTGATTGGCGCCTATGTACTGGTGTCTTAATTAATCACTGTAAATATGACAGGTTAGATTGATAAATGACAAATGTCGGTTTGCACTTGCTCCTGCTTCTTGAACTGTTAAGAGCAGGGCTTATTGTAAAGTGATGATCTCAGTTCCTCTGGAGGTGACACTGTTGTGACACTGTTACAGTGCCCATTAACAGCATGCCAGATGGAATTTTGTTCTGTCCTCACACTCATAAAATGATACCCGTAGTTGTGGGAATGGCTGTGTTGGGAACAAGGGATGACTTTTAAAAAAATCTTTATATAAAATGGAAAGCAATTCATATGTGTAAAAGAAATGTGCATGAACACAATGGCTGACATATTTTATGTTATATACCATTAATTACTTGAGTAGTGTAACATCACAGAGGGACATGAGAAGGGCATTTGTTTGCTTTAAGGCTGATTTGGTGAAGTTTTAACATTAAGGCTATACTTAGTGGGATTAATAAGGTGGGAGGTTTTTTGTCAGAAATAAATTTTGGGAAAAACACCTTGTCATGTCAGTTGCTGAGGGCTTACTTTACCCAGAGAATCACAGGTGAGAGTGCAGGGGAAAGAAACCTCACCATACCAGAGTCTGGGGCAGACATTTTCTTGCCCCTTCTTGGCGATGTCGTAGTTGTTCAACAACACATGGTGTTGACAGAAAACTCTGGCGCTTCGGGTTGGATGAAATCAGAGCTGGGTTTCTGTTCAATAACAAAGATCAGAGAAATGTGATATCAAGATCACCACCTTTAACATTTGTGCTCCATCATCTTTAAAGCTGTGATCTTAGAAACTGAGGTCCTAGAAAATAGAATGTTTTCTACCCAAAATACAGGCTGAGTACACACACTGCTATGTTTAACCACATGTTCTCGAGGCAGCAAATTGGTATTGGGTAGCAGCCCCGCTTCAGGAGAATTTTGGGGTTGGATTTCTATTTCTGCAGTGGTTCAATGATTTCCATCAGTCCAATCAATAGGTGAAGCTGCAAAAAGATTGTCCTTGATTTCAGCACTTTGTGAGACAGAGAAAGTGATCAAGTTTACAGTTTGCATTGCTCTGCTGAACAATGAAAATATGAGGAAGAAAACCTCACATTCTCATTCTAAATATTTTCTTTTCATATTCTGCGTTTAGATCTTACTCTGTGCTTTTCCCCTAGGTTGTGTCAGTGTTAGAAGGTGTGCTGTCTAAGTTGTCAAGATACGATGAAGGCACTTTCTTCTCATCATTAGTTTCGTTCACTGTAAGTGTTTGGATTCACAATAGTTCTGGTTTTCTTTCTGTGCATAATTATGAAATTGTGCGCAATCTGTAGTAAAAAGCACTTACTGTGTTTTATTTTATTTTTGATTTTCTAAAGGTGAAAGCAGCTGCAAAATACGTTGACGTTCCCGTAAGTACAAGCCTTTTAGTTCCTTTTTTTCCTAGTGCTCATAATAATTAAAAAAAATTGGGGGTTTGTTAGCTCACATTTTTTTATTGTTGACATTCTGCTTTCCTACGGAGATTCATTATAGCTTTACACTGAGTATTTAAACAGCCACTACAAATCTCAGAGGGCATTTCATTTCCCTCAAGCAATAAGTCTCAAAGCAAAGCTTAGAAAGGTTATTCTCAATGCACTTTTTCAGTTGCAGAAGAGTAAGCATTGTAACTTAGATACTCTTTTGTAGAGGTCTTTCCATCATTTGGCTAAATTGTTCAAATGCACAGGAGAAGCAACAAGTAGAAACATTGTACTCAAATATCCATTATCTATTGATTTCTGACTTCAGGACTCAATCTTGCTTTTTAATCCCTTGCTTACTGAATCTCTGATTTCCCATTGCTTATGCAATGTTTGTGTGGTATAAATAAAAACTAGAAAGGGTAGATGTTGGAGCTCTTATATACATAAAAGCAAAATCCAGCTGTTGGGATATTTTTATTAGAGTATCATAGTAGGATGTCTTTTAAAAAGCAAGGAAGAAAGTACTAAATATTGCCATTATCACTGTCCATAAATATCCTTTCTTCTTTCACAAGTTTGGGTTCTCATCTTTTTTTAATGCAACTCTAAAACAATCTTATTTTCCAAGCATAGCAAAAAAATGACTAAAATTTTTATGTTAAAGACCTTACAACAAATAAACTTTCAAATATAGAAGAATGCCAGACATGCTAGATTGTATGGTGGCCAGAAATCCTTTCAGCAGTTCTGTACTTAAAAATATAATACTTCCAAGCCTTAATAAATTATTTTAAAAAAGCATGCATACTAAATAAAAGGAAAAAATTTCCATTTCTGGAATTTGTTATTTTGCTGTCTTTATAGTCACCCTATTCATAAATAGCGAGTAATAACATTTCTGTTCGGATGATGTTTTCAGGATTTTTTTCTTATTTGGTTATGTGTGGACTTTTTGTTGAATTGTATAAATGCTCTTGTATTTTACAAAAAAAAGAAAAAGACTCAATTTTGCATTCAAAAGAATGACCTCATAGCAAATCCAGTTAATTTAGAATAGCCTTTGTTAATATATTGTGCTATGGAGCCACCCCAAGGAGTCCTTGGTGAGGCACTTTAGACTCAAAAAAGTAAAAATTACTGAACAAAATAGAAATTCATTGACTTCTTTCAAGTAACATGAAAAAACTCTCCAAATTACATAGAATATCTATGAGAAGGAGATTTCAGTCTTTTACCTCTGGCCTAGATACGCTGAAGTTCACAATATAGATGAGACTGAAAAATACCATTGCCATGGCTCAGGGAAGTATTGCAAGTCAGGTCACACAGGGGCGCACTGCTCCGGAGAGGAGGGAAGGCAAAATGAGAAGGTGATTGCTAGAGCCCCACTGCCTTTCTCACATGCACTGAATGGTGTGGCTTGAACTGAAGAGATGACCAAGTTATAGACAGGCTGTCAGGATCCTTGCATTTTTACAGCCCCTTCGCTTTTCAGCTATCCCATGCACCTTTCCCACAGTCCAAAGTGTGAACTGGGTGGTAATACTACAGTTGTAAACTGAAAGTGTAAACTGTATGTGAGGGAGGCTGTGGACCTGACCAAGCAAACATTTTCCAAATTCTAGAGGAAATTTTACCTGGATTGATGTAGTCTGATTGCTTCTTCACATTCTCCCCCTTCTTGTGAAGACACAGTTGAGGTCAGGAAGAGCCCTTACTGTCGCCACTGACAATGAGTGCTCAGTCTGAATAGGATCTAAAATCAGCAGTTATGGAAGTTACAAATTCCAACTGCAAAAGGAGGCTGTAAGTCATCACATTACAAGGTCATCTCCTGTGCTCACAACTGAAGTGAGAAGTGGAGGGAGAGGAGCACAGGGTGAGGAATTTACACTGAGCTCTCGGTCATGAGATGGAAACATAGCAAACCTGCATTGAAGCTGATTAAATGCCTTGTGTGGCTGTAGTTTGAACTGATATGGTTTAAAATCTCTTCTTGTCCCTCCTTACAATAGAGCTGCGTATACGAAAGTTAGTTACTTAAAAGTGACCACAGCAGGCCCTTTCTTTTGATATAGTTGCAAATTATGTGCAAAATTGCACTTTGTTAGATGACCACATTGTTCCCTTGTGCCCCAACTCCATTCGAGCATCTCACCTTAGTGCTGTCCTTGGGCTCCCTGAAAAAGAGCTTGGTGGATCTCAGGGAGAAGGAGGTTGGGGGAGGCAAAACGCCTTTGTAGTTCTTTTGAGCGCGTGAATTCAACATTTGATTTCCTTTGATTGCCAAGGTTGGTATTTGGCAAAGAGGAAAAAATGTACTGGTTTATAGTGAAATAAAAAGAAAATAAGCAGACAAAGAGATGTTAGAAGAAAATGAAGGTACTACTGAGCAGAATGTTTTAGAGACAGAATAAAAGGTAAAGGGGATACAAAAGTTTAAAGGTAACCAAAAAACAGAAATAATAAAGGATTCTAAAGGAAGACATTCTCGGATGAGGCTTGCTCATTTTGAGGAAAATGTTACTTCTATTAATATTGAGAGGGGATTTAGTCATTAAATAGTTGGGCACAAAGACGCGTACTCCCCAGAAGGCATCCCTCAACTTCTCAGTGCCCAGGTGGGGAATGTAGGCACAGTTCATTTGGGAGACATGTTTGTAAAAGTGTTGCTATCTCCCCTTCCATTCGTTAATCTTGCCAGCGCATCATGAATTACTCCATCCAAGAAAAGTTTAATCTTTTTCTTTTTAACCTGTTTAAGAAAGTATTCAGCATGAGCCTCCATTTTTCAGAAGGTCCTTCATGAAGTGGGACATATGCAGTCACAAGGAGCTTCCACTGGTTTCCCCAGCCATTGTATGTAGGGCTGTGTGGACATTGTGTGTGTTTGGGTAATCGAAACACCAGCAGAAATACTAGAGGCAGTGCAAAAGAGTAGCAACTGTGATGGCTTATGATTTCCTAAAAATAAGAATGAAGAAATCTAGTTGCTATTACACTCTTTCTGTTGGTAATTGTCACAGTATGCTAAGCTCTGAAGTGAAAGAAATTGTGCCTGCTGTGCATGTGAAAGAAACCAAATGTTCACAGGAAAATAACACAAATGTTACAAATATAAGTAGTGCATGAAATGTGCAATTTGTTCTCTTGTTAATGGTATGTTTTGATGTTTGGTAATGCAGGAGCCGATTTAGGTTACTATTTCTTTTAAACCAACTCACCCAAATTCGTTATAACTCTGTTAGTTTCTCTTAAAGGCCAAACAATCCTTAAGAAATGTAGAAGAACAACCTAATTATTTTCTTTTTTTTTTTAAATATTCTGTTCACAAAGCCCCTTAATCAATGAGCAGAGGGAAAGAATGCAGTAGAACTGAGTGAAAAAAAGTGTATATTGTTAATCTCAAATTATTGTTATTCCTCAATCATGTAGATAATTTCATTGTGTTCAATTTCTCATCATGTAAGTCAGTTTTCCACACAAATAATTGTGTCTCTAGCTGGTCATTTCTACGCACATTTGTCTCATTTCCAACTACAATCAGAGCAATTAGTCATACAAATTGAGCATCCAGTTACATGCATATGTATGTACTGCTTTTTGTTCGGAAAGGTATGTTTAAATCCCTTTGTAGGAGCCAGTAATCTATGCCAGTCATTTAGAGGGCACAGAAGGAACCTAATCCTCCCTCACTTCATGTAGACCACCTGTCATACCAAGTGCAGAGAGGTCATTTGAAGGACCCAGTGCTGACAGCAGTGCACAGCTCACACAATGCCAGGCCTCTTGCTCCGCTCTTGCCTTTATGCAGGGATCAAAGGTATGAAAAGGGGCCTCACACATGTGCCAGCATTTGACTTACGGGGTCCTGTAGAGGCCAGAGTAGGAACTCTGTCTCCTACCAGGCAGATACACACTGGGACCTTCCAGATACCTCAGTTTCCAAATATCACACTTGCTGCATGACCTCATTTAGCTGGTTTTAAGCAGCAAACTACTTTTTCTAGGAAATCAGTGTTTATTCAGGTGTGGCCATACTGTGCCATTCATTTTTAAGCAGGATTTACTTGGAGACATCTGTCTAAAAATAAAGAACACAGAACAGTTGTTACCCTCATGCTTAGGGCTTCTCCTGCCTTCCTCTTTCACATCTTCCTCCTCTGTATGCTCAAAACTGGGAACTGGCCCTACTGTTTCAGATCTGTAAAATCAAGCTGTTGCAGAACTGGAGGGAAAACCCTGCACTGTCTGTTTTAAGTCATCAGTATTTCTGAGATACCTCTTAAATGGAAGTCAGAAAGACAGCTGCTAGTAAGTAGAGAAGTTAAAATACCATATTAGAACATAGTTATTTTGGGGAAAAAGGCATATTTTAATACCTGGTTTTACACTGTAATATTTTTAAAACCTTTTGCACTAGAGAATCCAGATCCTGGGGCAGACACTTGCATTCTTTTGTTGCTCCGTGGATGTAATGAAACTACACATATATGGAAAAGTATTTGTGTAAACGCTTGCAGAATCACAGCTTAAGTGCTGCATGGCGGTTGTCAAAATGCACACATTTAGCCTTTGCCAAGGTTGCTTTTTCTTTTACAGGAAAATATATTAGAGGCAGGGAAAATGCATTGCATTTTTCCATTTAAGTAAAATATTAGATTTCACAACCATTTGAGAATAAAATGTTACTTTTATAATAAACTGATTATATAAATGATGTATCTTCCTGCCTGGCTCATGTGTTTTGATTTGTAAGAAATGAAGGGAGCAAGGATCTTGTAAAGAGTGCAAGCAGTTTCTATTCCAAAAATATTTTAATGATATTTTAATTCTATCATTCCAAAGCCCAGGTGTTGAGACATGCAGTATTTAGAGGAGAAATTTCTGGCAGTGAAATTTTCCAACATGCTCTTTCTTTTGGTGGTGGACACTGAATAAGGAGCTCCTGTGTTTCTCACAATAGCCCCCTCCAGCTCATCACTCCTTTTCATTTCATTGTGACATCCACGCTGTAGTTAAAAAGTCTCACTCCACGATGCAGAGGAGGGAAGGGAGGAGGAGAGGAGAACAAACACAAAATGGTATGAAGCTTATTATATAGTTAGTCTCTAACATCTCCATCTCATTGATGCCTTGATAGGATAGCAACTTGGTAAAACTAGGGTTTTTTTCTTGGTAATGTCAAGAATACAGGCTTGTTTAATACTCGCTGATGCTAAGAAATGTTTTGTGACAAATGCCAAAGTGAGAACAAACATCAATCAAGTATTTACAAATGACAAATGTACACATTTTTTGTTGAGATTTGCGACAAACTGTCACACTGCAAAAAGCTGTGCAGAAACTTCAGTGTATCTCTGCTGTAGGAAAAGCCTAATATTAGTGGCAGTATTACACTTGTAAATCTTTCAGCAGCAAGATATTTGTATGCCTGGAAATCAAGGCGATGCAGCATTACTTTTGACTATGTGCCTCAGGCAAACTTTGCCAGTGGGAACTATGTGTGTCAATTATAACTGCTTCTGTGTCATCTTGGAAACTGGAATAACGTATTTTAAAATTTGCTTCTTTGTTAAATAGGCACTATGGTAGTGTCTTCTTATTCAAAGGGGAAAAGTTAAGCTGTTTCTTCTTTATCTTAATTCATTGCTATGAAAAGTGCCTGTCGATCTGGACCCACCTACCAGTGAATAGTAAAAGAGACAACCTGCACCTGTAGGATTAGGTGCAGCAGCAGGAAGTAAGAGCACTTGCAGTATATAATTAACAAGGATTTTATTTTTTTTTCCCCAAACAGCATGTTCATCTTGCCAGGTTAACTAGTGATTAACCCTAAAAAAGAATGTGCTGAAGCCTACACCCTTGTTTAAACTCATTCACTGCCAGTGTATTCAGTTACTTGTGTAACCAGTGACAAAGTAACCCTATTTACAACTCTTCATTTCCTGGTATTTTATTTGATGTCTTTGTATTTCCAGTTTCTCCATTCATCTCTTTGTTTGGTTCTCTTTCATTTTCAGATAGGTAAAACATCTTGTCTGCTGTTCTGAATAAATCTACAATAAGTTTTTATTTATTATTAAAAAAAAAAAAAAAAAAAGTTTCTTGGGGAAATTTTGAGGCAGAATACCTTTTTTTTTTTTTTTTACATTATCAAGCTAAATATGCCAGGTTAAATTCCTCTCCCAAAGAGGTGAAAATAGTTCTCTCCCATTAACTTCAGCAGATGTTCTGCCAGAGATACAGAGGAGCAGAATTTTTTATATTGTGTATAGATGTGCAGCATGGAGCCTGAGTTGCTTAAGTCTGTCCATTAGTAATGAAATGCCTCTTGTGACAGTTATTTTAAATATATTTCAGCTTCTCTTTGTTTGGGGGTTGGTTTTTTGTTTGTTTATTTGTCCTTTGAGGTGCATCCAATTACATACTTGTTATTAGGGGTTTTTTTGTAAAGTATCCAGAATGGAGCAACAGAGGATCATGTATTCAGAGGTTCCCATCTTAAACATAATCCCTATTAAAAAGATTAAAACATTAAATATATAGCACTGAGCCTGTTTTGATGCTTGTAATAGCTTTCTTTTATTTTTTACATGTTTAGAGAAAAAACTCAATTCGGGGCATGCAGTATGGAGATATAATGAAGTATTTGATATACTGTTGCTCCGTTCAATGTTTAATGTGCGCTAGGCCGGCCATGAGCAAAGATGGTTATCTTGCAATGATTTTGGTGAGGTTTTAAAACAGAGTCATATTGTTGGAGTACTGAAGATCTTCCATACCCAGACATATTTCCACTGTAGGCAGACACTGTTTAAAAGGAAAATTAATTTTTTTTCCACAGCAATTTCAAAGATAATTATCCTGCACACATTAAAGAAGGATGAAGTGTTTTAAAGAACTGTAATTCTAATTGGTAAATGTCACCAGCTGTTGCAGTTACTCTTACTAGTGTATATTCTTTTAATGATTACACTCCTGTGCCACAAGCTACATGAAAATATATTCACTAGGTGTGAAATTCCCATATGTCACAGCTTCAAGACTAGGTAAACATCTCAAAGATAAGGGGAGAGTTAACACTGATGGGAAACATTATTTTCCTAGCCTTGGTGTTCTGCAAGATGAACATTTTTTTTATTGAACTTAGTAAAAGAAAAAATTGCATGAGTTGGAGAACCGTTAGGTTTTAGTGTTCAGTGGATGATTCATTTATACATTTGAATATGTATCTCCAAGACCTATAATCAACCTTTCATTTGTTAGATTATCTCCTTCACCAACCCCTGGAGTTTTCAGAATATTATCCCTTTATCTCTCCAAGTTAAAACTAGTCCAATTCCTATAAACTATCTATGAGGTTTTAAGAAGTATGTAAGGTTTCAGTGCTGGTTATATTTTTTTGTACCATCACAAGTGAGTATACTAAGGTAAGCTATGGAGCTTTCTGTTTTAAATCTCCTTCACTTTGTGATTTGGTTTAATATAAAAACATTTCTCTCACATTTTAATGAAGGCACATTTTTTATGAAGGAAATGCATTGACTTCTGTAAACCAAGTTTTCCCACAGAAAACTGTCTTATCTATTGTAATCTTACATTTTTATTTCTACGCTTAGGACCAAGGTGTGTACCTCAGATATAAATATAAATGACCCTGCTTTCCTTTTAAAAGTTTCATGTATGTATGTGATAAGATTTTAAGATGAGCTTTCATTGCCTCTGGAGTGTGCAGGAGGCATTTCAGGTTTCAAATGAGTTTTGAAGATGCTAGAAGTGTTAAAATAGGCCGCCATTCCACATTTTAAGACACAAAACTGCCATTGATGTGCATGTATAAATGAAAAGAAAATCTTATTTTGGATTGTATTCCTATTCATTGTCTGTGATAGATTCAGGGAAAAAGAGACAAAGCTCATGATCCAGGAGTTTTCCCTCACTGCAGTTTTGAGGGGAGAATGCTCTCATCCTATTATTGTAATGGCAATTTCTGGACAGGTATTAGTTTGGGCATGTTGTACCTTTCCTTCCCTCTTGTGCTCAGTCCTGTTCATATGCATTATTATATATTACACACAAGATAATAAGGAATGATAAAAAAATAAAAGTTATCCACTTGCAGGCTAGGAGGGAAGCCTTTATACAATATTATATGCAAATATTTTAACTATATGAGTATATTTGTGCATACAGGCCTTTAAAATATGCTATTTTACAGCTTTGTACATATGCTGTTTTCAGACAATAGCAGCTTCTGAGAAAAAGAGATGACTTATTGTCATGGGTTCAGCAGTAGCAGTCATTTTTTCTCCTTCTTAGTGGCTGGTGCAGCACTGTGTTTCTAACTTT
>WYDI02040825.1:0-16037 GCA_009867235.2 Psittacus erithacus
GTTTTTCAAATATGATGGACAGTGGCTTAGCAATTTTATTAGCCAGCTAACAGGCTGGTGAATAAGTACTGTACAGGCCTGTGGAGGTGCTGGCAAAGTGCAAAATTGATTTTGTTTAGTTTTCCACTGGGAAATGAGAACTTTTAGCCAAAGCTAAATCACCAGTCTGACCCCAGAGCAAGCCATCAGTAGAGAAGAAAGCTCTGTGGTAAAAGTGCAGCGGTGACTACCATGCAGTATCGAGCCATTTGTGAAGATTTTTTTACATTGTCTCTCTGTTTCCCTATTTCCTCAACTGCAACTGCTTGTTTTAGTAAGATAAACATGTAGCATTTACATTTATGCTGAGATAAGTAAAAATCTATGCTGTGCTTTTGTGAAATGATGCGTGAAAAATCAAAAGACTAAGTTTGTAAAGTAGTTTCGTATGAAGCATAAGTGAGATTGGTATATAATGTCATGAGGAAGGCAGGCATGAAAAAAAGCCCAGGCACACTATAACAAATTTCCTCAACAACAGTGAAGCAGTAGATGTGTTGGAAGAAAAGAATACAATATTTTTTTGAGATTACAGTGAAAAAAAGTTGAGACTGAAGCCATCCACAGACGAAGAAACATAATCAAATGTTGCATTGACACCTCACACCCCTGAGTGTGAGACGAACTGCTCCAGCTGACTTGAGCCTTTTGTGCAGTTCTAGGAGTATTTGTGCTTTGTGTGAGAAGTTTATGAGAAAGAGAGAAATACTGGAATAATCTAATGCCTGCCTTAACTTCCAGAGATTTGCTTTCATGCACATCTGAGGTAATGAAGTGTGAGTTCAAAAGGTTAGCTTTCATACAAGTCAGCATGGAAGCCAAGAGGGAAACTTCACATTTGAAAGTGTATTTTTTAGAGCTGTTTTTATGTGTTCCAAAGAAACAAAAAAACACAACTTAATACTGTCATTAAGGTTATAAAAAATTGCTACAGCTGAAGACATATCAAATTCAGTTCCCCTGCATACATTGTCAGGTATAAACAGTGCTTCTGTTTTTTACCAGATATTTCATCCCCTGGATATGGACAAATAAGACTTTTGAGTGAGACATTCTTTCTAAGACAAGGAAAAGTGAAATCAATCCTTCAACAGACTGTAAAAAAATCAGTAATTCTCAAAAATCTGACACTTAGGGAGCTCTAAAAGGATTAAATAAACTAAAACTTTTATTGACTTATTCGTGACTTCCATGAGTCCTAAAGCATAGGGCTGCTACATACATGGTTCCAAGTATTCTGCCAACAAAAAATCTCTTATTAATGAAGAACCTTTCCAAAGATTCACATACCTTTGGTCCTCTCAGGAATTGTGATATTTGCTGGGTGATGTTTCATGAAGTGTTCACTCCTTCTGTAATTTTAATAGGATCCTTCTGAGTTTTCCTTGCAAAAACTGGAAAAAACAATGCTACCCTAACCTTTTGTCACCTGAACATTTAATTAAAAGTCTTCCATATGTCTCAACAAAACATTAGCTTTGGCAAATATCCCAGCACAGTCAGCAAATCATAAAGAAAATATCCTACTGCAGACCTCTGTTTACTTAAACCACAAGGGCAGACCTCACAAGCTTGCTTATTCTTGGGTTTCAGTGTTTTTTACTCTTCACACAGCTGCAAAAAAGCTTCTATCTATCTGAGCTGCTCTATCTGATCAGGTTATACATTTCCCCATCTGTCATAAACAAAGCGCACATAGTTTGGTGGAAATGGAATCATCCTCTGCTCTAGTCTCCTGTCATCAATATCGTCAATGACCCTGAATAAAGCCCTGGAGTCTGAGTGATTATTAAGTTCTGTGACTGTTGATGCATTGCTGAATGATCTCTGCTGTTAGTTTTAAATTCATGGTTGCCAATTGCCATAGAAGACTATGGACAGTTTACTACTGTTATGGTTATAGTTTTGTTTGACAGTAAGCTCTATATGAGTCAACAGTTTGCCCTGGTTGGTCAAAAGGACCAACCATATCCATTAAGCACAGTCTTAGCTATTAAGCTAACCAGTTGAAAGAAGTGGTTGTTCCACTACATTCAGCATTGGTGTGGTCTTAACCTTGAGTACTGTGCACAGTTTTGGGCTCTTCCCTCTTGTGCCTAGTGATAGGATGTGAAGGAACGACTTAAAACTGCATTGAGAAAGTTCAGATTGAATACTGGCAAAAAGTTCTTCACTGAGAGAGTAGTCAAGCACTAAAATAAGGTCTACAGGGAAGTGGTCATGGCCCCAAGCCTGTCAGCAGTGTTCAAAAAGTGTTCGAGCAGCGTTCAACAAGTGTTTGAGCAGCGTTCTTAGATACATGGTTTCACTTCCAGATTGTCTTGTCTGGAGTCGGAGTTGAACTTGATGATCCTCATGGGTCCCTTCTTACTCAGGATGTTCTGTGATATTCTGACTTTATTCCAGCAAAACCCTCTGTTTGTTTTGATTGTGTAGTGATGGCAAAATCTCAGCCAGTTTTTTTGTCCTCCTGAACTAATTGCAAGTTTATCTCCATTTCAGTTGCAAAATCAAGAACAAGTGAATTGATGAAAGTATCTTCATATTATCTTTCTATGCAACCTGGTAGATCAGCTTGAACTTGTGTACCATTGTAAATCATCACTGGCAGACATATCAATGTAAATCATTTGGAAATTTACCAGGATCAGTGGCATAGCTTTTGCATGAAAACTATATCCATGAGGGTCACAGTCTATCCCATTTTAATAAGAAATATGTCTAAACTCAGAAACTACTCTGAAGAGATCTGACTTCCCTCTGTGCATTTCCACTAACACAAAATGGTAATTAATATTGTTCTTCTATAATTGCCTGTGAGAATGTCCCATTTGCAGACGGAGGAACTTGAGTGGCACATTAAGAGTCACATAGCATCTTTAATGGAAGTCAGTAGATGTTTTATTAGAACAACTACCCCTTTGTTGTATTTTCCATTACAAGGAAGTGCGGCATGTAAGGCGTTAAATTATTTTGTGCCCCCCACTTCTCACCTAACTTTGAGAAAGTTTTTGAACTGAAAGTACGATTTTTCCATTATGCTGAGTCTTTCCTACAATAAGGACTTACACTAATAACAAAAGAAGACTCAAGGGAGAATGGCTCCTATAGACTAATCATAACCTCAGGGAATGGCATATCTATCTTGCATTTTGCTATGCACCACATATGCAATTATCTCACTCCAGCTGCACAATTTACTGTGACTGTTAATGAAGGACTAATACATATGCAGAAATACAGTTAAATCCAGAAGCAGAGCCACACACAATAAAAGAGCAGCAACATTTACAGATAGTAATTGAACTAGCCAAAATGCACTATTCTGTATAGCTGGAGACCTCACATATGCAATGAATGATTATGCATTTATAATACTGCTTGCTTATGTAAGGTTACAGGATCAGGTCCTGACTAACCAACTTGAAGCACCAAGTCTAGCAGTATGCAGAAGTTGCAATTTAATGAAGTATCAGCTATAAACTGCCAATTTTAAATGGATTAGATGGTCAGATTCACAGTAAAAATTCCCTCTAGGGAGAACCTTGGCCTATTTAATTCAGAGGCAGGGAGACAATTTCATTGTAAAATAACTTTACATGGAGAATTCATTGGATAAATTATTTCTGACATATTTTCTTCAAAATAGCAAACACTTGGAGTTTTTTAAGTTAGATGATTACAAGACCTGAAAAAGTCCCAAAGTATGATTGTAGTATAAATTAAAAACAGTTTCAGAAATCAGTACATAGCTTTATAAAAGAAATGAAAGTATGCAAAGTTATTGTGAGCATCACTGCTACTGCCTTCTCTACCTCCAACCCTTTCCCTGCCTTTCAAATTTCCCTGGTTCAATTCTGCTGCCACTTCTGTTCTTCTCCTCTCTTCCACCCTTCCAGTGATGACCTGCATGCTTCTCTATAACATCCATATCTTTGCTACAATAATGAAGTAAAGTAAGTAAATACGAGTTTTTCCCAGCTATTGGTGACATGAGGAAAAATAATCTAAATTAATGAAATGTACTAACTCTAGTCTGCATGAACTGGCACACATACATACACAGGCACAAATATGTGTATATGAACTGAGAATTTCAAAGCCAGGAAATTGATTCAAAAACTTTGTGGGACCTGAAATGTCACTTATGTTGCTTTGGCACAGGGTGTTTCAAATACCTCTGCTGGAAAGAAAGAAACTAAATCCTAAAATGTTCCTGATGTTAATGGCTATTTACAAAAGTCAACATCTGCTTTTGTTGATACACAAAGAAAGTTCTTTGGACCGCATCATTTACCTGAAAAATGAGCACAGTCCAAGCTGCTCAAATGAATTTTCTGTGTGTAAAAACATGAGGAATTTGTTGAATAAATAAGGATTCAGTAATCTCAAACTGCCATTTTTTTTTTCTTTTTTCTCATTTTTTTTTTTTTTTTACATGGGTCACTTAGAATTCTGGGCTGTAATAGATTTCATAGACTACATTCGTAGACTTCATAGACTCTAAGACTATCATAGACTATATGGCATGACATGCAATAGGAACAAGCTTTGCAAAATCTATGGCATTTGATGTTTTTCACTTCAAACCATCCTTCATCCTGGAAATGAATGTGGATAGCTGTCAAGGGTCCTTCACAACATGATATTCAAACAGAATCCTAAAACCATACACATTTTGATTGAATCCTCTGTAGGCAGCAATTTTCATACATAATATTTCAGCGAGTTACTTTTTTCAGTTGCTCAACACAAGTGCACGGTTCTCACTTGCATCAAAAATCTGCTCATGTTTGTTGAATTATTTAAGACACCACACCTTTAAGAGTTGGGGTAATGCAGAAGACAACAGTATTCTGTGCAATTCTGATATCTAGGAAAGCCATTCTTAGAGTGCTATACATAAACAGGTAGGTACATGTTTAAAGTTATTCTATTTGAAAAGATACCAAGGGCAGTACTAAGAGGCAGCAGATTGAATGAAGAGCATCTTTTTAGTTCCATACAATAATTAAAAAAAAGCAAGATAAGATAAAAAGTACTTCAAAGTTAGTCTATGGCATTAATTTTCAAACTATCTGTCTTTTCTGAGCACTGATTTAGCATATGAAACACATAGGCTCACATCCATCCTCTTCTTGAATAGAGGAACTCCATATGTCTTGACTAGAGGAACTCCATATGTCATGACTAGAGGAACTCCATATGTCTTGTCCCTCAGGCTCCATCCAAAGTACTACAGATTGTCTTGAGCCGATGAAATATGCAATAAAAGTTCCTCGTTTCTGCCACTGGAAGTGTTACAGTGGTAGAGAAAAACTCAAATTAAGCCGGAAAAGGAGAATGGAAAAGGAAGCATGATTCTCAGTCCAACTGGAAGAATCCTGGTCTCCAGTTTCTGTTTCACATACCGGTTTATTTGTGTGATTCAGTGCTTCTTCATGCCAATTACAAAACTGGTTCACTGTCTTAGCTTTGTTTACACAGCATTGTTGGGCTTCCCATTGCTTTACTGTAGGCAGATCTGGCCTCATTAACACCCTCATTGTTCATGTTGGCAAGTAGTTAAAGTTCACTTTTTGTTAAATTTATTAGTCTGTTCAACCAACTGTAAAAAAATGAAGAGCCAAATCTATACCAAAAGATAATATTGAAATTCATAAAAAGCAAAGCAATACAATGAGTGTCATTTCACGCCATCTCCAACTATCCAGAAAGAAAATGAAATTTAAATCTACATTTGAGATGTCAGCGCTATACCTGCAAAACCTGAGAGACTTACCAAATGTTAAAAGCTCTGACAGCTCCTGACCATAATGGTTTAAAACCAAATGGAAACAAACAATGAAAAACTCCTCTGGAAGCCAGTACAATGAATTTCAAATGGTTGTACAGCTTCACAAACCAGAAAGAATAAGTAAAAAGAATTTCATAAGCCAGAAAGAAGCTACACCTTCTAAATGGAAGGTAATGTTGATGGAATCTGATGGTTTGTTGCTGGGAAAGAACAATGTCTGTGCATGTAAATTCCTAATGTCTACAAAATTTTCAGCCTCTACCCATTTGCTAGTACTTTCTGCAGTAGTGTTCATGCATAGTATCCTCTGGTTTATGAGGTGTTGAAGGACAAGGGATAAACAAAACATAACAAAAACCTTGTGGAGGTTAATATCTTGTTTAAACCTTTCTAGAAGGAAATCCTGCAGCCTTACAATTCTAGTCTTTCTCAAATTCGGAAAACAGGTAGCTTAGGGGAAGTTGGCATTTGCAGTTCTCTGTGTTTGAATGCTAGCACTGCAGAAATCCACAGACATACACATCATGGCCACTGTCAGGCTGACATATCAACTTGTCAATCCTAACTGGCCAAACATGAGGTAACGCCAGGCTATAGGAGCTGGTTTCAGGCAGTATGAGAAGTCTACATGTTGTGCAGCAGGACCTGATACATTAATAACATAAAAGGGCTCAAAAGTAGGGCAGGACTCGTGACATAGGATCACACAGGACAAATTACAGGCAATGCATCAACAAAGTGAAATAGAGCATAGTGAAGAAATACCTGAACTAGAAAAGACCTGCAACAGCAAAAGATAACATTGCAACTGAACTCCTTGCAGGCTTCAACAGAGCAGATATGGACACACATTCACTAGCATGTCAGTATTGAGATACATTCAACTATACATAGTGCTGATAGATTCACTACCTCAGATCTCCATTAGCTCAAGCATCCCCATGTGTAGACATAGGTGGAGAGATTAAATGTCAATTTAGTCTTGCCTTCAGACATACAACTCCTGTTTCTTTTATGAAACTGTGAGAACAGTAAAGCAAATTCAGAGGACAGAAAATCACTCAGAGGAATAATTATGGCAACTTTCACCTCAACAGCTTGGTCACTGGTTCAGAATCATTCAAATCACTTGTGACTGAAAGTCATTACTAGTTGACTCCACTCAATGAGCTTGTGTTTCAGGTCAGAGTAATAATTACTGCAGGACTAAAACTGCCATTAGTGTCTCCATTAGCAAGGAGAGAAAGAAACAGAGAGAGAGAAGTAGCAGCCTCTGCCTCATTAGTGCTGCTTCCCAGTCAAGGATGAGTGGAGAAAATACTGTTGAGGCCTGATTTAGCTGCCCAAACAAAGTGCTGTTTGAGACACTCCAAGATAGGCTAACTGCTCTGCATCTGCGTCTCCAAAAGGACACAGGTCTCCCTTGAGTCTTACCTGTCACATCTAGCAGTGCCATGTAGATATGACAAATAATCTATTTCATTTTGGCTCGAGCACTAATGCCCATCTGGGGACAGCCAAGTCCAGCCCTTTCCATTTCAGCCTCCCTCCAATACTTCCAAATAGAAACTCCAGCCTCAAAAACTACAGAGTTAATAGTAAACTTACTAATTAAACTCTTGTATTTTCCCTGTTTTTGTCTTTACCCCATACAGACATTGGGAAATATTGTAAGAAAATTTGCGTAGAGAAATTATGAAAACTAGATACCCAGCAGATGCTCACCTGGAGATTAGTTATAGCCTGAATGCTGTCACACTGTTTGTCACCATCATTTTACCTACATTTGGGGTGGGGGTTTTTTCTATAGAAAAGTAATATCTAAACTATCAATATCATAGAAATAAACCAAAGAAGCTGAGCTGAAAAGCTGCCCTGGAAAGAGAAGCCAGGCCATGAGTAAGGTTTACAACAGCTCTGTGTGGCTGGATATGCTGACAGCTCTCTGGGACATGAACTACAGCATAATACAGCTGAGCTAGGATGTTAAACCCACTGCTTTGTCACGTGAACAATAGACACAGACGAGGCCAGGTAAAAAAGTACAAACTTAGTTGCATCAAGGGAAAGGAAATTCACGGTGGAAAACAAAACCTTTAAGAGAAGATGCGTTTCTCATGTTCTTCGAAGGAACCCTGTAAAAACGACAAATATTAATGACCATGAATCCAGAGAGCTGTGAAGGGAGAGCAGTGTTCTAAAAAATGACAAATGTTTGAATACTGTGTCAAAGATTTATTATAGAGCATCTTTTTTCCTAGCAGTTTCTGGTAGTTTTTGAGAATATATTTGCTTATATGACTGAATTCTTTATACCAAGATGCCCTCATAATAACATGTATACTTACAATAGCATGGACTTATTAACATTCCATATTTAAAAAATCAGATGACGTACAATTGGGTCTTTTAAAATTCTAACAGTTTTCCTAATGGTTGCTAGTTTAATTTGTCTGTCTCTTTTAAAATATTCCTCTCAAATATTTATCTCTCTCTTTAAGCAGAGTGTTTAATCCAACACCAACTCTTAAGATTTTAAGAGGTTATTACAACACATAAAACATATGGTCTCACTTCAGCTCTCAGTATAAATAAAATTAGTCCAAAAAAACACTACCTAATCATTACCAAAACATGTGGTTCAGTCAGTAATCTTTGCTCAGAAACATCTTGGGACTAATTTAGCATGAACAATGCAATTTTTTCTTTCACCCTACTCTTATCTCTGTAGGTCACACAGCAGCAGAAGACAGAATTGCAAGATGAAGTTCACCCTCTCTGCCTCCCTCTGTCCCTCACTTATATTTCATTCAAGATTGTCTCCACTTCCAAGATAACAATTGCTTTCAGAGACTGGGAAATCTATTTTCAGAATTTATATTGCCTTTTGGAATTACAGGAGCACATAAATCTTGCCACACTGATGGAAGCAAAAACTTCAAAGCAATATAGACATAGTATTGGAAACCTGAGATAATTTCAGGGTCTTCCTCACAATAAAGATGATTCTTTTATGTTTCTGTATGAGAAGGAAAAAAAAAATGCCTATGGGAGAGTGTAAGTTTACTGCTTGTCCTGCTATTAGGAAAGAGAGCACATCTGTTCTTCCAGGGAATGAATTCAAGCACTGAGAATGAATTCAAGCACTGAGAATTAGCACAGTCGGCTGCTCCCTCTCTCCCTGAATCTGCTTTGGGACACTGGGCAATCACTACCTTCAAGACAATGCCTAGGCACATTTCAAGGGATAATTTCCTCCAAGGACCATGCAACATGGATAAAGACAACATATACCAGTTTTGGCACCTTCCATTCAAGGCTGCTTTCCATCAGTACCCCAGAGGGTCTTGCACCCTTAGGATTTTTATGCCACATCCCAGGGCAGACAAAATATACCCTTAGCTTCATGCTGTAAAAATATCACACTGAAGAGTTGTAGTTCAGCCCCCATGTTACTTCAGCTCCTTTGAACTGGAAAAAGCAGACCAATTAATTATTGTGTTTGAGGGTCACAGGAGAGTCATAAAAAATCCAAAGTACTCCTGCAAAGTCCTCCTGCAAAGTACTCCTGCAAAGTACTCCAAGTGCAACACAGGGAGAAAGCAGAAGCCTGTGCTAGGGGTAGCGCTGTGATAGAAAGCCAGCAGTGCAGCGTGGCATGGGGATGATCTTCACCCTATCACTTTCAGCAGCATGGGCATAGCCAAGGAAAGAAGACAGAGCTCTGCCTCAGGGCTCTCATTTTGCCTCCTTTTCTGGAGAGATGGCTGCTCAAACCAACAGCAGCTCCATAAATGGGTGCTGTTCAGTGGGCTACTGATCACTCGGTCTCCCTGGCAGATAGTAAAGGCAGTCAGCTAAAATATTATTTATGATTTAGCTAGTCTGATGTACACCTGGATAACTGTAAAAGAGAATTGGGACATTCACGGCATGCAGCACAAGCAGATACAAAATCAAACTGATTCACCATTACTGTGTTATTGCATGTAGTAGCTTTCAAAAGTTTCAGGCCAGGAACCAGGCACAGCTTTTGAACATAAATTTTATGTTTAAAACTCAACTACTTGATGAGTTTAGAAGCATAACTCCTTTTTAACGTAACTCCACCATAGTCTATGAACAGGGTAAAGCTGTAAAGGAAGATTGAACGCAACCTTTGACTTTCCTGACAGAAGTCAAGAATTACAGTGCGAATCTGACGTAAGAAAATCAAAGCAAAGACAGGCCTTAACACAACCAGTTTTAAAAGAAAAACATTTTCTTGAAACACGCGTGTGTATGTTCTATTTACTCTTATTTTTTCACAAGATTTTCTGAGTTAAAAGAATCCAAGGTTCATGTTGCTGGGGAAACTAAAATAATAGTGTAATCTTCCGAGAAAGTGTGAAACATAGAATTAACACCACTGAATTGAATTTAGCAACACAGTGCGGCATCAGACCTATCCTTAAATCAATACTTAATTTTCTCAGTCATCTTACAGATTAGTTGTAGCCATTATATCTCCAGGGAATGTCAACCACCCCATGAAGGGTCAGCCTGCTAAAGTAATATTTTGCAGTATCTTCTAGTCGACAGATGTCAAAAAATTCTTTAAGACTGCATAACCTCAGCTTTCAGAAATACTTTTTTGTATATTCTGAAGACATCCCTCATGTTCGGTAGTAAATACTACAATCAGTTTTATTCACTTAAGCTCAGTGATACTTATGACATACTACATCTATTATTTCTAAACTTAGACTAAACACAACCCACTTTCGGAAGGCAACAAAAATAATAATCACAGATGTGACTGCATAAAAATAAGTTTCTATAACCACTGCTTTCCCAAAAAGCTAATTTCAAATGGAAGTCAGAATTGCGCTTTCCACTTGTTCATAGCAAAATTCTACTGCTTGAAGTTCTTCTATTTCAATCTGGTTTTTACTTGGAAATATCTCACAATCAGAAGCAAAATGAAATTAAGAAATTGGGTGCACCATAAGATACTCTTTCATCCTTGCCCTGAAAAAATCTGTTTGTGAAAATGGGTTGCTACAGCAGCAGCGATGCCGCTCCTTGGATGAGATTATGCCGCTGCAGCAGCACACAGGCACACTGTGCATGGCAGAGAGCACCATTGCATTCCACGGGATCAGCAGATCACACCAGGTGGATTATCACCAAGCAGGTGCTCATGTAGGGTTGCTGCTAGGCCTGGGACCCACTAATTAACTGCACCAAGTATTTAGGGTACTTAAGCTAAGAAGTGTGGTAGCTTGATGCTACAGCTCGGCCCTCCGTTACTGCACAAGGAGGGGTGCATCCACTGTGTCACTTCCTACACAGGTGTGCACCAAAAAGTCTATTCAGGCTGTGGCCCAGTGCACAAGTCTTCCCTGCCAAGTTCCCACACTTTTAAGAGAATTGTGCCAATACAAAACGTGCTGGCGCTGAATGCACACAAATGGATATAAGCTTGACCAAGGTGAGCTCCACGGTGTCTTCAGTCAAGCAACTAGGCACTGAGAGTGGAATTTGCACTGCCTGCAGCCCTTTCTGAATCTGACCAAAGCTGTGTCTTCTTCAGGGATACATACAATTGCTAAATTATTCTTGCATAGGCAAAACCAAGCAAACACCTCTGCAGAATAAACGCTTGTGAGGTAAGAAGCAATAATTTCACTCTGCAAATAATGCTGCAAACTGATGGAAATAAGAATGTACAATTAGGTTATGTAATGGCAGAAAATAGATTTTGTAGTTTAGCCTTTGCTTGCAGGCCGACTTTGTATATGGAACTAACCCACAGTTTATTGTGTTCTGTAAAAGAAAAGGTGAAAAAGCCTTCAAGGAAGTTAACACCTGGCAAACAGATTTGGCCAACAGCAACCAGCCAGCAGCAAATTCTTAAGAATATATTTAAGATACCATGTCAGAGAAGGAGCCGTCCCTTTTTATATTACACTTGGTTTCTAACAATCAGTGATTGCTTGTTAGATACTTTTAAGTGTAAACTTAACATCTACTGACAGATGTATATGGCTCATGAACCCAAAAGTCAGGGATATAATAGAATGCTACAGGGACCATTGATGGACTTATATACAGAGATTGCTCTGTACCTACTGGTATAGCTCTAACTGTTGCACAGGCACTTTATTTGTATAGGCTATAAAATTACCATTGGGGAAAAAAAAAAAAATAGAGTCCAAATTGTCAGTATAAAAAGATTTTGGCCCTCTGTCGGTCTGGCAAGAAAAGGAAGATAGAAATAACAAAAGAGCATACGGTAGAAGAAATACATCAACATGCTATATGCAAGAATGAAGGAAGATGGGAATCTTTTAGGAATAAAATACGTTTTATTTGATTAAAAATTATAGGCAAGGGAGATATTTAGTTCAACACATGAGATAATGTGAGCTCCTAGAACTGAGAAATAAGGGGATATTTTTCTGTATTTTTACTATTGAAAATAGTTGAAAACAATCTGTAAAGCTTACTGCCTTTGACTGTAAGAAGTGATTTAAATTACTCATGCTACATTTACTTTTTATATTCAATATTTAGCAAGCAATATTTAATAACCCTGAGAGTAGCTGGTGATATTGACACAACAGAGTGAAAAATTCAGGAGAGCTACTACAGCCTCAGGAGGCAGATACCAGTCCTGGAAAGAATTATGGATAATGCACATCATAAGTGCGCATGAAAAAGTTTTGAAGACTAAAACAAAGAATATCATGTGCAAGTGTTCACATTCAGATAAGTCTGGGCTGGGGGACATTCCTCTTTCATATGCCTGGAAGGTTATATCCAAATTCACTTTAATGTTGGCAAAAGTTTTGCCTCAGTGGAACCATATCTAAATATTGTAGCTAAGGGATCTTTCTTAAATATTCATTTTTTGTTAAGCCAAAGCACTATTTATGGGGTTTATTGGGGGTTTGGTGCCTTTAAGAATTTGCTTTTCCCTAGCTATACAGTGTCGTATCATGTGTGAAGTAAACGAATAATCTGTACAGTTTCAATCTCAAACATTGAAACATTTAAAAGAAATTTAAAATCTCGCAGCCCCACTATCATCCTGTCCTTTGGAGTCAAGATGCAAACTGTATAAGTGATATTTGAGTAAATGATGGGTGTAGGTGCTCAATAAGATTTGCAGAATTCTCACACTAGCTTTTGGAAAGGAATCATGTACATCTTGAGGTGCTAGGACTACTGGCTAACAGTAGTAACCCTGGGTCAAAAAGAACTGAGATCATATCCTGTTGCGCAGTCAAAAAAAAAATTGCTTTCTAATGTGGTTTAATTATGTTTGAATTTTTAGGTAATTCCTCTTTTACATGTCTTCTGTTCATTTTTAAGCCTAGAAACAAATAGTACTGCACAGGAGAAGCAATTTCAACCCACCACATTAAGTAGTTTGCACCAAATTGTTATAAGTCAATATTCTTCGTAGGTAATGGACTCTAAATGTAGATTTATTATTTGAAAACATATTACAAACTATTTACTGTGATGGGTTGACCCTGTCTGGATGCCAGGTGCCCACCAAAGCCACTCTATCTCTCCTCCTCCCAAGATAGATAGAGAAGAGAAAATATAACAAAAGGCTCATGGGTCAAGATAAGGACATGGAGAAGTCATGCACCAATTACTGTCCCAGGCAACACAGAGTCAACTTGGGGAAATTAGTCTAATTTCCTAAGAAAAGTAGGGTAATGAGAAATAAACCTAAATATTAAAACACCTTTCCCCACCCCTCCCTTCTTCCCAGGCTTAACTATACTCCCAATTTCCTCTACCTCCTTCCATCCAGTGCGGGCTTCCTGTGAGGTCACAGCCTCCCTCAGGCATCCCCCTGCTCTGGTGTAGGGTTCTCCCTGGGCTACAGGTATGTATCTGCTCCACTGTGGACCTTCATGGGCTGCAGGGGAACAGCCTGCCTCACCATGGTTTGCACCAAAGACTGCAGGGGAACCTCTGCTCCGGTATCTGGAGCACCTTCTCACTTTCTTCTTCACTAACTTTGGTATCTGCAGAGTTGTTCTTTAACACTTTATCCCAGAGGCGCTACCACCATCACTGATAGGCTTGGCTATGGAGCTGGCTGGCATTGGCTCTGTCAGACATAGGGGAAGGTATGCTTCTAGCAGCTTCTCACAGAAGCCACCCCTGTAGCAGCCCCACTACCAAAACCTTGCCACACAAACCTAATACACTTGAAAAAAGAATGGCCAAAATTCATCTGTTCGAGAGAAGATATGACTGGAAAAATGCCAGCCTGCCCCAAGTCATTGAAGAGGGCTCACTATTGTACTTAATATATGAACACAGCACACAGAAATGTATAAGAAATGCATTACTTTAAGGCAAGGATTTTATCATGCTTTCATGCCCACATTGAGTAATGAGATAGGCAAACTAAACAGAGGAACTAGAAAAGCATATCTAAGTGCACATTCTGTTTCATTCAAACAGAATACTAAGCCCAAAACCTTAAGACTATGCCAATCCAAACACAGAAAAGTACCTGAACATTTTTCAGAGTAATAGGGCCAGCACAAAACATAACTTCTTTGTTCAACATTTTGACTGGAATAAAAATTCTTTGGCATTTCTGAAAACAGCTAATTGACTCTCTTCTTTGAACAGCTGAAAGCAGTGTACACAAACACAATATCCACCTGGACATTTTCATATTGGAAAGCCCTAATCATATTAGTCACTCTGATTTACTTTACTGCTTTTGGTTTTAGCTGAACACATTCCTGTTAGTTTTTCCATAGTGGAAATTAAAAACTCAAAAACCTTATCATAACAATAACTTGAGGGCACCTTTGTTTATAAGGTAATATGCATAATCTGGACTAATAGATTCCATGGCTGAAGGCCAAGGACTTTATCAGACCTGGATATGGTTATTACAGGTTATTATACTCAACGTTCAATTAAATATTGAAATCTTAAAAGACAGAAGCGGAAGAAAAATTGGTTTCTTCTTTTACCTTCCTTCAGCCATGTCCTTTAGTCTCTTCATGTATTTTTTCTTTTTATACCATGTCCATTTTACAATACATTCTGATCTTTTGTGTGACATTTCCTTTTATTTTCACAGACCTTGGCAACCACTGAATAAGGACTTTAGATTGTATCTTTCAAAGTGAAAAACACTTTGAAAACGCAGAGCACTTTAGTTTTTTACTAGAACACGTAGATACTAATTGACAGTTGAAGTACTTGCATATTCACAGTAAAAACTACTGTAGAAAAATCATTATGTGATTAGAAGAACTTGAGCATGGACAGAGATAGGTTTGTCACTGAAGACAGATAACATAAATCACCTAGTGCCAGTCCTTGCCAGATACAAGTCAACAACATAACTAAGTCTGACTGCATGCCTGATTTTAGGAGGTCATCACTAGATGAGGTGAATCTCATCTCTGCTGAGTTCATTCCTGGGCTCCATTTTCTTGAGCAGTAACAAACAGAGTCTCAAATTCTCCCACAGTACATAGTAAATGAAATGCAGGTGATTCAGCTGAGTGTGTTTAGCAGAACTGTCAAGGGGGTGGATATGTTAGAAGCTGCCTAGAGAAGTGTTATCAAGCATGAGGCAGCAATGGGCGCTTTCAGGTGGGTATAATATGAAACAACTTTGAATGAAAGTGGATGATGGCAGCTGATGGAGTTGAAAGTCAGCTTGGCAACTGTGCTCCTGATGATGAAGTTAGCAGAAGTGTTCTCTGCTATAAAGTCACAAGCAGCACCGCAAGGATGAAGACAAAGGGTCTGGTAACACAGTGGGAGGAAAAGTTAACCCATGGCACCAAGATGATAAAGATGGTTCTGTCACCATTACGCTCATTTTATCATCATATGACAAAAATCTGGCACCAAAACCCATCCACATCTGTAGTCCCTGTTCTTTCTCCAAAGGTTGGAGTGACTGTATTTCCAACGGAATCAGAAAGTGGGCTGCTGTCCTCCCCAGCCAGTGACTCAGTAAGCTTTTCAAGCTGAAGAGCAGTTTTGTATCCTTGTGACCCTTGAAGCATGTGCTGATAACCAGCTCAAGTTTCTGGCAGCTGCAGAGCAAATGAAACGGTAAGTTTGAAAGTGATTATGACCTGAAGAAAATTTCACGTGTAAACTGCTCATTAAAAGGAAAATTTTTACCAGCTAGAAATTTCTCTAATTTAAT
>WYDI02040829.1:0-26295 GCA_009867235.2 Psittacus erithacus
AAATAGGTGAAAAAACCCTTACTGAGTAAAAGATCTGCTCTGCCTCAGGTAACAAAAACCTCACACTACTTTTCTTAATAAAACAAAGAGGCTACTTGCTCCAGTGACTAATATTTAGAGGTATTTTCACACTACCTGCATCTTTCATGTAACTTTCACTTCCAAGTCAAACAAACAAAGGTACTCAAACACTGCCAACAAATGGCATACACTGTATTCACAGACAATTAAAACTGTATGTGCAATGCTATCCTGGTGTATCTATGCTTGTCTGTGTTTACATCTTGGTAAATCTGTCATTATTCTAGTCTGTCACTATTCCTGTGGGTAAACAGGTCTGGATCGCTGGCATCCTAAAAATAAGTAGACTGGTGCACGGAGAATGAGATTATGAGCAGGAAAATAACACTCATTATAATTGCTAAATTCAATTGAAAAGTGCCAATTCAGTGCCTTCTAGCAGATATAGCCCATACACCACTGCTCTGGGATTTTTTCAGCCTGTGGCGTTCCTTGCCAGGGTCATGTTTCCTTCTCTGTTTTTTTGCTCATCTGAACCACTGCATTAAATAAGGGAAAGATTTTTCACAGTACTTTATAGGAGATGTATCTGGTTAGAAATCAAAGCCCAGGGAAGAAGGACACCCGAGCTACATCTTGTAAAACTGCTGAGGAAGCAATTCTGATTTTGGGGAAGGGACAAGGAGAAGGAAATTATCATACAGGAGATGTTTATATTGGTGGCTTTTAGTTTGGAACAGATTATGGATCTTCTTGTTTTGTTTGGTTTTTTATGAACTGCTATAAACTCCCAGAGAAATTAGACACTATTCCTATCATTTCACCAAAACAACAGCGCAGAATATAGCTTCAGTGGAAAGGTTTTGGACAGGCTTACTTGCACAAGGAATAAAGACAAGAAGAACAGAAGGTAAAACAAATGCACATTTCTTTTCAGGATAGTGTAAGAATTTTGTGAGGAAAGAAGAATTTTGCACAGATAAATCCCCATGCTACTCAAACAGGATGCAGTACCAGTCCCAGATAATTCAGGAATTTACAAATGGCTGCTGTTGCAGCTGAAGCTCTGCTCAACCTGAGATTATCATGAGGAACTGAAACAAAATCTCATTCTGCTCAGCCTGACAGATACAAACCTACTGCTGGGACAGTACTGAGAAGTAAAACTGCTTCAAAGAGGTATGCTCACCACTCATAGTTACAAAGCAATCTTCTACCTACTGCAAAAAGTAGGAAGAAGACACAATATGGGTCCGTAAGAGCTCTTCAGTAGTCTGTGAACTTTGTGTTACAACAGCAGAGTAGCTCTCCATTAAATGATGGGCTGAAACCTTTGGGGAAAAAAAACAACTTTAGCTATACTGAAAATAATAAACATACATACAGGGTCTTAGACGCCCAGTTCTTATTGACTTTCAATTCTTAATCTTTTCTACCAAAAGCTTTTTTCCTCATGGAATTTTTTAGTTAAGCTATTTAATCAAACTTATTTTCCACATCTGTTTAAAGAAGAGATGCAATATAAGTAAAAAAAGCAGATAAAACCAACGACAAAACTCCCAAACCCCTTTCACTCATTTCTTTTCATTACTGTGGGTCCTTCTGATAGTAACTTTTTCAGTCCTTAGGACTGTTTTCTTCCAAAGATCTTTGATCCCTTAGGATACTGCCATGCAGAGAGATGAGTAGTTAAAGCCACAGGGAGATCAAATGGACTGTACACTCTTCATTCAGAGGTGCTTAAACCACTTCAGACGGCCTTGTCCTCACTGAAGAATTATTACAAGAAAATCCCATCACTACCAAAGCTATTTCAGCTTCCATTGAATCAGTAATGCTTTGAATTCCACAGTAGATTGCTTTCAAACATATGTGATCATATCCTATGTTAGCATCTCTATTTGTTCATTGTGAAATGTCCTTTGGCATGAACAACAGTTCTTAGTCTCTCCAAATCCTACGAGCAAACTTTACTCAGTTTTCTGTGCTTTTATGGAACAGCTCTGTTTTTCTTCTAAACAGGTGAAGTGAACCACTTGACAATACTGATATTTAAACTGACTCTTCCAGAGAGACAACAAACATATTGCCTCATTGACAAAGGGGACTGTTGTGCGAATCATCTACCCTTTCTCTTATAGACTTTGCAGACAAGTGACTCAGCAACACATTTAGACTTGGTTCATACTTTGAGCTGCAAGATAAACTATATTTTAAATTAAAGTTGGGATTTTCCTGGCTCTTTTTAACCTCAATGAGGGAAAACTGATCTCTTTTTGCTACTTCCAGAAGTGCCATGCATCTTCAGAGCATGATGCACAGGTCAGTTTTGTAGTCAGCGCAAAGGATGAATGAAAATGTGGTATCTAAGTTTTCGAATTAGTATTTGCAACACTAATTTCTCATTGCCTAAGGTACTAATGGCAAAAATCCCAATGAACTAGATGGGCATTTCTCAGTGTATGTCCTTCAAGTAAATAAGGGCTTTCTGGTACAAGCTTTTATCACTGTTCTTTAAGACAGTAAAACATAAAAATGAAACTGTAAAGCAGTATAAAATAAACACACAACTTGAAAGCAGAACTGCTACGTACCTTGCAATAAAAAGAAACCTCTACCAAGCCCCGCTCAGTTTTGTGAAGAGAACGGGAAGGAACGTTCTGCCTAACTGCCTAAGCAATTACATAGCTTTCATCCTAATTAAGACAGCACAAAGACAACATTTTGATCCCTGATACTGGACTCTTATTACTCCGAGATGCTTTTCCTAAGAAAACTGGATAAGATGACATTAGAACTGGTCAAATATACTGAATATAAATCTGCTTTAATCTCAGTGAAACCCATGGAGCAGTTACAGATCACTGAGCTTAAGTGGTGTTTCAGGGTTTTTTCTTCCCCTCTCTTTTTCTCTTCACTGTCTGCCAGCAAAATGGGCCCTTTTGCCCTTTATGTTATATTGCTGTGTTACATGCATTTTCTACTTCACACAGAGAGAGCTGCCTAATTAGCAAGACCAGAGTGAGCTTCTAAAGTATTGCTCTTTAATACTGTTAGTTTATCTGTTAATTAATGTGCTACTCTTTCCAATCTAATTAGATTTTTTTTTTTACTGCAGAGATAAGTCACTGAAGTCATTAGAAAAAAATACAGAAGGAGGAGGCTGGTGGGAGGCTCAGAGATATTTATTGCTAGAATTTGTTATGTGTGATGTACATAGATTTGTTACTGTCTCCTCTTCTTTCATCCATGCCCACAAACTTAATCAGGCTTTTGTCAAGAAGGATGCAGTTCACTTCCCATAAATAATTCTTATTTCTGCCAGTGAGCTGCATCTCTGCTCTATCTCCATCTCTGCCACGCCCATCTTTCTCTTTTTCCTGCTTCTTCCTCAATGGTAATAGCAAGGCTAACTCTCTTTTTACATGTTTGCACTGAGTCTTTGTCACCAGCAATCCTTGTCAAGAGTGGTACTATTTTAATAGCCTTTATAGAGTCTACTAGTGCATTATATCAAATATTTAACAGCGTGATGGCAAAACCAGGATGGCAAGCAACTGGCACCACAGTCTTGTTGCATTTTTGGTAGCTTATGCTGATGAAATACACTAAGAAATTCTGCTTTACTTTTTCGAAAAGTTTTTTGTGCTCACTGGTGCTCACAGTGAATAAAACTGTGAGTTTCTAAGGACAAGACCTACTTTTGCAGTAATACTTCTGATTAAAAAACACTTTAAAAGTTTAAGGGAAAATAAGTAAAAGTGACAGAAACCCAGAGGTAATCTCCATCCGTCTGTAAAATCCAAAATACGACACCAAATACCTTAGTTTCTTGGTGCCATAAAAACAGAGAAAAGGTGATTTTTTCTAATTTTATTTTGTAATTATATATAGAAGCCTTTATTTCGAATTTTCACTTGGGTAACATGTGGACTTGTGAAGTCAGATCTAACTCATCTCATATCTCATGTTCTGACTATAGAAACTAAAGTGCTTCTTGCCTAACTGAAAATTATGTGCTTCACTTGAATGTATTTTCTATCTTCAAGGGTGGCATGTAGCTTATTACAGAAACATACTGAAAACATAACACCAATACTAGTAAGAGAGAAAAATGTCTCCTCAACACGTCTGAAATGTGAAATTTCTGAAGCCTGGAAGAAAATTTATTCTGATCTAGGTTGTTTTAATGGAGACTATGTGGTGAGAGATAAATCTTTTTATTCATCATCTGAAGTCTGGGGTTTTAATAGTACTGCAAATCCTGAAGAGCCAGAATGATACTTAGGAGGACCGTCAAAATATGAAGACATACTCCCATCTGTAAGCTTGAGAAAATATGAATCTTTAGATGTCTGTATGCTTTGGAGATACAGCCCTAAGTACTCTGATGTAAATAATTCCAAGAATCATACAGAACAGTCTGTCTTACTCTAAAATAAATACCAGCAAATAAATAAATGAAATAAATTGCCAGCAAAGACAATGATCACAACGATTCCTCCAATAAACAACAAGATGTCTCCAACCCTCATATGATGTGCCTCAAATCTGAGAGGAAAACCATGCACTTTGTAATCTGATGTGATCATTAACAGATACAGGTTCATGATGGGTGTAGCACATTTAGAAGCAGAAAAATTACAGACATTACTCTGTACATCTAGTCCTGTCATTTTACCTGTATCAGTTAAAGATTTATGGCTATCCTATAAATACTGGCCTGGGATAACTTCCTCAGAGCCATAACACTGAAGTTACGTTGTTGTCCCAGGAAGAAAGCAGTTGTGCTGCAGAAAAGTTTTCCATGTTGGGAGCCATACTAAAACTCCCAGTATTACCAAATTTACTTCCATTCAGTGATGGCCACAGATTTGTCAAAACCTACCAAATTTCTCACAGGTGGAGTTTTCCTGGGATATTCCAATCACATTTGTGATTTTAGCACTACACAGATGCCCTTTTTCGATTCTTCCCGCATTCTCCGCTTACCAATTTCCGTCACAACCTCACTATCTGGCAATTGCAGAATCATAAAATCCTAGAATGGTTTGGGTTGGAAGGAACCTTAAAGCTCATCCAGTTCCAAATCCCTGTCATGGGCAGGCATACCTTCCACTAGACCAGGCTGCTCCAAGCCCCTTCCAACCTGGCAATAAAAGGTTGAGGTACTGATCCAATTCTAAGTCCCACCTTTGTGGCCAACACCTGAATAAGGCTTATGCATGGGATGCTGGCATAGGCCAAATGCTGCTTGGTGGGAAGCAGGCAGCAAGCAAAGCTCCAAAGGATGACAAAAAATTATCCTGTGTTCCAGCATTGTGCCCATCCTTCACCCATTTTGCAGGATCCTGGGTTATGTTTCTCCTTTCCCACTTACTCTCACACATCCCTACCACCTGTTTCTTTGTTTCTTTTGTGTACATGAAGTTGTGCAAACCCATTCTACGGAAATCTGGTACACACCTTAGGAACATACTTTAGAGAGAGAAATATGGACCACTGAGTCATTCCACAATGCCCACTAAACCACAGACAAAGTTAGCTGTCTCAAACCGTTGAACATACCCTTATTTGTTGCAAAACCTACAGTGAGATGATGATCTGAGTCCCTTTCTAACTCCTCCAATTCAGCAGAAAGATGTTATATCCTTACAAAGGTAAACAATATGGATCCATTCATGCATTTAAGCATTTCTACCACAAAAGTACAACTTATTAACTGAGTGCTTTTCAGAAATGAATATACCAAGACTGGTGGCCCTACAGAAATATTTCAGAACGCTTGTAACATGCAATAGAAATGACACCTTGCTGAAACATTTTACAGCATTATTAAACCTTCTGTCTCTATTAAATTTGATCATTCTTCCTGAAAAAAACCCCATCAAAACCATCCTAATGGCATACTTGCATTTGGTTCATAGAGTATTCTGCTGCTAGATTCACAAGCCAGGATGTACTCCGCGAGGTTTTTTAAATATATCCTGCCAACACTGTTTGAAAATAATTCTAACCTATGATGACATTCAAAATAGATGACTGACAAACAAGACATTCATTATTAGAATATGCTTATTACTAGATAGGAAAGTAATAAATGCATAATAAATTCATTCTGACTTACATATCTTATATTAATCCATCATAGCAGCATGAAGAGACCTTTAATTTCATTATCAGTTCAGGGTTCGTATCAGAAATAGGCTTTCTTAGAAAATTCAGATTCAAAGAAGCTCCTATAACTTTGAAATCTTCCAAAGCTATCAGAATGACTACAGCAGATTTGATGTTCCAGCCAGTAAGGCCGAAGCTGGCCTCTTTCAGAAGTAGTTTCCACCTTCCTTCTCACTTCTTGAAAGAGAGGTAGATAAGTGATTCATAACCATTAGGATGGCTGAAGTGAAAGTTTTCTTTTTTTAATCTCTGCACAGGGTCTAGCTGGGATAAAACCAAATTTAACCCTCTTCAGAGCAGCCCATATGGTGCTGTGCTCCACGGCCGTGGCTGAAAGAGCGTTAACACACCGATGTCTCGGCTGCAACTAACAGGGTTTGCATGGCATCAGGGCTCTCTCTCCACGTAGCTCCAGCCCCAATGTCAGTGAGCTGCGGGTGGACAAAAGGTTAGTGGGGAACACAGCCAAGACAACTGATCCAAACTGACCACAGGGATATTCCGTATCAAACAACATCATGCTCAGCAATGAAAACCCAGGGAAAGAAGGAAGGGGGGACATTTACGGTTATGGCATTTGTCTTCCCGAGTAACCATTAGGCAAGCCAGGAAGTAGCCAGACATCTGCCTGCCGATGGGAAGTAGTGAATGAATTTCCCTTTTTGTTTCGCTTGCATGCGCAGCTTTTGCTCTTCTTATTAAACTTTCATGACCTCAGCCCACATGTCTTTTCACCATCCTTACATTTTTCTCACCATCCCTGATGAGAGGGAAGTCAGCAAAAGGCAGCGTGGGTATACCCACCACAACCAACAGTGCCAACCAACCTTCAGTTTTATAGCACACCTACTTCTGGGAAAACCTTCTAAACTATGTTATGAACAATCTGGAGTTATCTTTTTGAGGATTTAAGCAAAATTTAAAAGAAATAATAATCAAATGGAAACAATCATCACTGGTTCAGGGTTCTTAGAATAAGACTTGATTAGAAACTGATTTCCACAAAAGTCAGAATAAACATGAGAACGAATACCTACTTCAAGGCTCGTCAAAAAAGTATGCCCCTACACAGAGCAGAAATCTTCCCAAGGAGGGCGCATGACACCTTATGAACAGCCTTCGCCATTTCTAATACTACCTACTATTCTGTGCTGCCTTCCAGAGCTATTCCTGAGAGTCTGTTTAAGGGTATGACCTCTGATGGGCTCATACTCCTTTATGGCCCGTAGTCCAAATATAAAGGGGTTCATACCAGATAATCTCAACTCATGACTCCATATACTTTCTTTCTGTCAGACTGACACCCTAGGGAGATCTTTATTCAACTTTAACAAGATGAGCTAGAAGAGAGGAATACCAAATATATACTGGCAAAGATGTATGAATGGGCTATTATCTCTTCTCAAAGTCCTGTGCAGAAATAGATATTTCACAAATGTACCTATTCACCTTGGAACAGTAGGAAACACTATTTCTGATAACTATAAGCAATTGAAAAAATGTGCATTTCATTCCACTGACAGCATCAGGGATATATATATGCATCTGCACCTGAGCTGATACTCAAGAAAGCAGATATAAGAGGAGGTCTTCATCATGTCTTAAATGCCTTTTTTCATCAGGCTGCAGCAAGAGTCTGGGACTTCTCGCTGCCTTTCTAATGAGAAACCTTACTACAACTAGATGTCAAGTTTAGAATTTAAATACTGGAAGAAAGGTATCCTCTGCAACATGCTGAAAAGAAAATCACCTCGCATATTCCTTCTGTTGCTCTGTTTTCATTTTAAGCTCTTCCTTTGTCTAGTTCACACAAAACAAAATTCTTATGCTCAGAAAAATAACTACCGTCACCACTAAGCTATTAGACAAGATTAAACTGTGTAATTGATGTATTCTTCTTTGAATACATTGATCCCAGTACAACACTTGCTGGCTGATCTATAGTTTATAAATTATGTCTTTAGCCTTACTGTTCAAAATCCTATTATTTTCTTGCTCTTGAGCCTATAGAAAACATGCTGATAGTCATTCAGACTCCAATTGATAATACCTGGGACCTGAGAACATGAATCTTTTTTTAATAGCTTGTTGATTTAATACATGCATCTTTCTTTGGCAAAGTCAGTATCTAACACTAGTATTTCATATCAGAAGCACTCAGCTATGTTTATAAATTGAACATCAAAACAGTTTTCCCTGCTTGTCTCTTTCTTAGGCTTTTATAACCACACACCATTTGACGGTCTACAATATAAATATTCCTGAACACATAAATGAAAACAAAATACAGGACACTGAATACAGCAACCACCGGCCTGCTGAAATACTGAAGGCAGAATGAAGCTCTCATTACTGAGAGACTGCAGATGTACTGTACCTGATGGGTGGCAAGTCTTCAGCACCAGGCAACACTCAGGTACCACTGCGAGAGGGTTTGTCTGACCGTTGGCTAAATGCATGTGAAGAAATGTGCATTCTGAAAACATTTTGCTTTTTAAACACATCCCTCATGGCCTTTTCTCAGAAGATAGTTTCACCTTGCGCCTAAGTTCCTCTCCACTTTATCAGAGGGCTGAAGCCTGTCCTATTCAGCTGCTCTCCCTCTGCCTCTTTGTTTCAGCACAACCACAAACAGACAAAACTGACCAGTATTTTCTGACACAAGCCAATAACACAATTTTCTTCTGAGTATCTCAGTTCTCCTGACACACTTTCCTGAATTAGATGTATGTTATTTCATTTTCTTTGTAAAATCCAAATTACTTTAGGACAACTTCCAAATGACTGTGATGGTGTTTCACCAAGAAAATACCTTAAGAGTGTAGATATTGCTATTACCAATGGACTTACAGTAATAAATCTCAAATATGAACCTGGTATGACTGGTAGTGAGCTGCTAGAAAAGAAGTAAGCCTTTCTATAAATGGGTTTTTCCTGATTACACAGTGCACACAGTTGAAGGATAATGTTATTCCTACAGCAAAGGTAAACACAGACGATCTCATGCCTGTTCAAACTGCAGCATATGTTATTTCTTGAGGGCTTTTTCCCTAACATTTATCCATTCTTCTGGTGAACTCTAACAAATGACAAGTCAATTTATGTTATATTTAATGTAATGTAACTGAATTAAACCAGTGCAAATTTCACGAAAACAGATCTCTGGTTATAGTCAGAAATCTTTTGTGCTTTAACATTTCATTCACGGCAATAAAAAGGAACATGTTACAATACTCCCCCTTCACTACGCAATACACAGAAATACAGTTACATACTTGAATTCTGATTCTTACTCTGAAAAAATTCAAGGATTTAGAAATGTTCCAGTCACTTTTTGCATGCAGCCGGTGAACTTCACCATGTTCAAAATCAGCTGCTACTTGCCTGGGTTCTGTGATAATGAGGAGACCAGAAACTTGGCTGTCCTTTGCTTTGCTCTTTACAGTCCCCTTGATAGAGGCCAGAAGCACATGCAGCCTGGGAGCACTGGCTCTTTCAAGACACTTGCACTGCCAGAATTTTGTTGGTAGTAGATACGGGCAAGATCTAATGGAGGTATGTACTGTAATGGAACAGCATCCTGTGAAAAATAATCTTTTTGTATATAAATGGGTAATTATGCTCTTTTTACCAAATATTATCAAATACACAGATACACTTAAAATGTTACTTGTTTTTCCATATATAGCTAAATAACATAAGTCAGCAGAAGCTTGTAAATCCTGCTAACCAAGCTCATGAAGCTCTTCCAAGCAAAAGTATAAGATACGATCCTTAAATGATCATTTTTTCATAACTAATGCTATACACATTTTAGATAAATAATATTTGCAGGCTGTGCTGCTGGTTTATCTGCTTCAGCTTAGCACAGAATTACATTTGAGTCTGTTGGAATCTGCATCTTGCTGTTTAACTAGAAAATGATTATTGTTTTATTATTAGTTTTACAAAATTTGAGTCTTTTGGAAAATCTGAAGGTGGAACATCAGGATACCCATGAAACAAAAAGGATATTTCCTTACAGGCATATTCAATAAAAATGAATTCCACAGAACAGAATAATTCCTGCAAAATAAATACAAACTCTCAGAAAACTCCTCTAGAGGAATCAGAATGCTTTTGTGCATAATTATTCTATGACAGAGATGAATTACTTAGTGCAGCATGGGGACAATAAAAAAGTACTAGATGGAAATGTGGAACTGATTTAATAGCATATTTTGCTAGTAATGCTTGATACTACTTAGGATATTTCAGAGAACCTAGTGGCTTAATGCTAAATGTCGCTGCTCTGACCAACATTGCTATTTTTGCGCTTCTTCCAGCTACCTATTTTCATCACCAGCAATTTAGGTATCCTTTCAAAAATCTGAGTGCACTAAAAATTGAATTAGAAAAGTAGAAATGGTACCAAGGAAGTGCAATAAACCACATGGAACAGTTTCGCTTATGTGAAACAATTGTGGCACCCAGAGAAAAGCGCTGAAGGCTGTGGTGAGGTGGTAAATGTTTAATTATCATTATGAGCAAGCTGCAGTGGGTAGACGTAAAGGGACCAAAGATGCTTTAGCTTATCCAATACACAACTGAATTTCTGCCAAGAATGCCTCCTGTGACAGAAAATACTTCATTATGAATTCTAGTCTCTGTCTTAATGTAAGGGAAATTAATGGAAATTTGGTCTTACTAAGAAATGCTGAACAAGTCTCTTCATTAACATCTAATTCATAGCTCCTGAATAGAAATAGAAAAGAACATGAGGACTATGATTAGATACACAGATGCAAGAAAACAGAGAAGAAAATACAAGTTGCTCCAGATTTAACCTATTGTGTCATGAAATTGCAGATCATCTGAAATGAAAACCAACTGATCCACGTACCTAATGAACCACATGAGACAGAGACAAAGAACCTAAACATTCTTTCAAAAAAATAAAGTTTAAGTATTTCTTTTTAGGAGCACTGTGATGCTGTTTTAACAGCACATTTTTAACTGGCACAGTATTTAAAGCTGATTTGGTTCATATTATTTGCTTTTGTACAGAAAATGTTTGGAAGCCTAAGAATTAAACTTCTGTTCCTTAGTGGCAGTTTGGACAAGGCCACCAGCATTACTTTTTCCCCAAGAGTTTCAATATTTAAGTTTTATTTACACCTATAAAATGTGGAGTATTTTCAGTATTCTGTGCTCTACTCATGTTGGAAGGGTAACCTTGCAAGAGCCAAGATAGTCATTTGGTCCAGAGACCAGCTCTGAGAAAGAGCTAATCACTCTGGAAAAGAGACATATCTGGTGGGTACTGTTAAAGCATTATCACTTCTGTTTCACCTACATGAAGACAGCCAGACAACATAATTAGGGAATCCTATTCTAATAGCTATGTGACTACTGCTTCTGGCTTCATGGTCAAAGCATATGACAGTATGTTATACAGCAACATGAAAAGCCATGCTGGTATCAGCTTAAGTAGCAGGATAAAGTTTGTTGAAAAGAAAAACAGAAGAGAGAGAGAAGAGAAACAAGGGAATGTTACATACAAAGCTTTAAAGAAGGAATTATAGAAAAAACAATGTAGTAACTTCAGTCAGATAGTGGAAAGTAATGCCGCTTTATACATGTCAAAAGTTAATGCAGCTGATGTGCAGCTGGTTTTATAACCCCGTTGAACATTAAATTGCACCAGGACTAGTATTGTTCCTACTCTGAAAGTTCCTTCAGCAAAGCAAAAACCTACCCTTTTAGGTCACAAATGGTCACTAGAGTCAAGCCTAACATGGAAAGCTAGTCAAGAATCTAAAGGTCCGCCTCTCGCACACTAGCAAAGCATGCATCAAAGCCTGACAATTTCCAGTCCCAGCAACTTACAGAACAGTGAACTGGGCACCAGCCTGCCAACCCAACTCTATCCCGGAACAAGAGTTCATCCATACATCCCCCCAGTACCAGTGCTAATGCACTTCAGGAAAGCATTTAATCTTGTCTCGGTTGAGACACAAGAGTACGCTCTGAAACTATTGTGACTACTGAGTTTACTTTTAAGACTAAACAACAAACTACCCACTTTTTTATCTGCTTTAGTTATAGTTATCCAGGTTTGTATGGATAACAAGTGGCATGCAGCAATTGTTCATATGTTTTCATTATGACAATATTGTTACGTATTTTCAGCTTTTGAGCACTAAGCAGATAAAAAAGATTGCCCCTACTGCGTTGTTCTAGATTACATTTTATTAATAACAGCCTGATTCAAGAGTTTCACTGCAATGACTGTGAAAAAAATACTTATCCCTTTGCTTTATTTCTGACATTGTGTTTATTCTGGGGTTATGATTTTTTTTCCCCTTTCTTTCACAAGAATGAAGTCACAGTCTCCAAGCGGTAGACTAAAATGTCACTCTCACTATATTCTGCTCAGAAACACTTGGGCAAAGTATCTCTCAGATTGAAAATGCCTGCAGAACATTGGGTTTGGGCTTTTTTTTCCGGTGTGTTGCTAAATCTATCCTGAATACTTGCATAAAAATTAGTCACTACTTTTTTAAAGCAGACAATACACTGCTGTAAACGTTTAAAAAAAGGCATAAACAGCGTACTCTCCAAGTAGTAAATGGTCACAGATTATTTTAGCTATGACCATTAGCTATTTTAGCATGAAGCTTAAAATCACAGTGAAGTTTTTTTCCTCACAAAAGGCAAATTTGTTTTCTCCATCCTGTACTACCTATCAGCAGAAGAAATAATTAACATCTGCAGTGTTTGTAAACACTGAAAAATGCAGGATGGAGATAAATGTCAGTTTTACAGCATTTTCATCTGTCAGAAGTCGAGTCAGTGTCTGTAAGCTTCGAGAAAAAAATCCACAAATCCAGATTTTGACATATAAGATTCAGAAACTTCAATTTATTCTTCTATTATAAATTTCAATTTAATGTAGCGTAAGGAGTTTGTTTGAGATATACAATACATGAAGTGGTATCTGAACAGCTGATTTACTGTTAAAAAAAACCAAACAAACAGAAAGATTGGGGAAGGTGAACACTAAATCTTCAAAGACAAGAGGAATTCAGGTCATTTTGTTCCGTAAGATGGTCACAGAAGTATGAAAAATCTTGAAAGACAAAAGCCTGAAATAAATCTAAGCACAAAACTAGCAGGTTGAATGAATATCATGTTTGACAAAGAGACAGGGCTGGAGACTGAAAATCAATGGACCTGAAGACAGAGATCAGAAATTGGGCTTACTTGATGGACAAGACGATGAAGGATTCACATCACCTTTCCTTTTGGAACCCAAGATTTAATACAGATGCCAGAGGGAAAAGAAAGAAATAAAGAACAACTTTTATTGTAAAACTATGCATTCATTCATCTCCCCTGGCTCAAATTTCTGCATTATCCCCAGAACCTGCTTTATCACCACTGGTTGATTTGTCCTGTCCCTGAATGGCCACAGAAAGACCAAGAAAGGATCCTGTTGTCCCTGTCACTACTCCTGCTTGGAGCTGGGTTTGGACAGCTCTTACAGTGACAGACTTCCAGCTCTCTCTGCCTGCTCATCATGTTCCTTTGCCAGCTTAATTCTCTCTTTTCCTTTTTTTTCCCCTTCTTTTCTCTTTTCCCTATCCTTAAAAAAGAATGTAAAATAATCTTCTATCTGGAAGTGACCATGTAATTTGCAAGGAATAAGAAAGTAGTCTATAAAGAGTCTGCAGCAACACAGTGCCGGTGTAGGTCTGCTTGGTCAAGAGAGCAGTTGACAGAATCAACCATATGTAAATGCAAGTAATGTACCTACTTATAAAGTAACTTCTGGTGGAATAATTTTTGGCTTTACTGATCCGACGCTTTGGTTTGATAGCCTATTGTAGTATTTTAATAAACTGATAGTACTTTTCCTTGTTTATATTATTACAAAAGTTCACTGAAAATGATAATAAGTCTTCAGATAAAACAGGCTCGTCAGCAGCCTCTTCAGATTGTATCTGAACAGAAATTCCTGTGCTTAATTCCCAAGAGTCAACACAGTTTACAACTAGATAATACCAATTACATACTCAAATGTCCATGTTCAAAAGAAAATGCCTGACACTAACAGACTCATAATTTGACAAAGCAAAGATACAAAAAAGTGAATAACAATACATCCTATGCCAACCTTCTCAAACAGCTGAGATGTTTGGGCTCTACTCCTGAGCAATGCAACCCATCAGAACACGTGTGACACTTAAAAAAATAAACTACTGCAATTTTCTCTACATGTCGCAAGCTCTTTTGTTTGTGATTTTCAATCCTCTGTTTTCTACAAGCTGTGAACTACGGCTTTGCTATTGTTCCCCTACAATCAAGGGAAACTGTACCTCAATAAGAACAAGGAAAATTTCTTTGAAGGGAACTGATTGATAAATATTCCATTACTATTGGGTTTGGTACTGATGGATGAAAATTTTGCAGCAGGATGTTTTTTTATCAGAACCTGCTGATTCTTTGACTTAGAAGTGTCAGTACAAAAAAGGAGAAAATAAGAAGATAAATGGCATTAGAATCAGTTCATAAAACGTGTGATAAGTAGGTAATAGATACCTCATTTTACAGAAAAAAAACACTAATTGTTGAGATATTCTGTTCCTCATCTTTTAAAAACCAAACACAGTCATGCTACTATTTTTCCAAATTCTAAGAAGAAAGGTAAAATGGCAAGAAGCTGAAAAACTGGGAATAAAATGTCTGATTGGCTTTGGGCAGGAAACATTTCAAAACTATCAGAAATTATTCGGAAAGGAAAATAACTTTCCTTTCAGCCTAGCCTAATATTTCAGAGAGGCGCCTTTCCAAGGTTCAACTGAATGTAAATTAGTCAAAGTATCTTGTCTTCAGCTCACGTGAGGGGTTCCGCTAGAAACACAGAAACTGGTACACCCAAATATGGGAATAACACTCACTCCATCCCTCCACTAACATAAATAATACTTAAAAGTACATGGCAAAGACAGTTCTCTCCTGGGTGAAACATCCTGGAGGTACGTGCTTTCCTAGCTTGATAAAGTTTCTTTTTACAGCAAGGATGTATTAAAAGGAAGAGTTAGGATTATTCATGAGCATTTAATGTCTGCATTATGATGGAAGATCAATTGTTCAAATCCCCTACCTTATCTGTGGAAAAGACAGTACTACAGAGATATTTCATTCACTGTGTTTGAAGGTCTCCTAAGACACAGCTGACAAACGCAGGGTCAGAATTTAGGTAAAATAATGCAAAATTCAAGGTTTTCAGTGGAATTGCCAAATAGCTCGGAAATGTGTTCAATTTGAACACTCACATCTCACCTCCTGCAGCACTGTATTAATCTATTGTGAATAAACCAGCCCTCTAGTATGCTTCTGCTTGTAGATAAAGCAGTCTGCTTGATTTTGTCTGAAAGTTCCTTCAACAGGAAAAAATACAAAGACTTATTGCATAAAAACGGTGCAAGCATGCGATAATGAACTAGCAGAAAGCCTGCGGTGTGAAGCCACCAGGTTTTATTAGAAGGACAAATTTCCAACAGGTTTCTTTCTCCTCAAAATTACACCGAATTATGGGAACCTTCAACGGAGTATGAAGCATGATACTTTCTTCCAGTTTACATACTGCGTGATTTGTGCTACTACCTAGCTCAGGTTTACAGAGGCTTACTCAGTGCCTGGGCAATTATCCTACTGGTTTGCTTCTAAAATGAATGCTGTATGTAATTAATCCTTGTGATGAATTACATTACAACTAGTGAGGCCAAACATCCCCCTCCTAAGCTGCTACAAGTTATCTTAGTCTGAAACTGACCAAAGTCCTTTGTTGAGTTTTGACTGGGGAAAGATGTGCAGGTAAGACTGAGCCTGAAATTTATCATTTATCCTGAGCCTCACATTTCCAAAAAAATATCTCAAATTTAGATGCCTCTACAGTCACATATCTATGTTTCATACAGAATGGCAGAGATACTGAGGACTGCTCGATAAAAAGGGAGGTACTGAAGACGCTTATGCTTATTAAAACTATTGCCTCAATTTAACAACCATTTACTGTATAACATTCATAAGCTAAATGAATGTATGGCAAGTGTGTGAGACAGCAAGTGAGAGATAGACAGTTAGTGCCAATAGCATGTCGCACCCAAGGCTCATTTTTACCTTAGAAAAACATTATTGTGAAGTGTTACATTTGTTATTTCCCATCAGCGATTTTTATCATTTAATACATGCATTTTCATATCAGAGAACACTAACATTGCCTCTGGCAGAGAGGAAATCAGTCTGTACTCATATCAAAACTCTATCTGCCATTTTGCTTAAAATAAAAAGTACAAAGCACATCACCTTCACCTAAAGTTTAGGGAAAAAGCAGAATACACTGAACTGAGCCTGGAAGTAACTGCATCCTTAATATATGCTTTATTCCAGACATACAGGAAAACAAGTATCAGCAAAGCCCTTCAGGCTCCAGCTCAGTGGCACAGAACCAAGTCCTATAGTTTGAAATCTGCCTGAGCTTTTTGTTGCATGAGAAAAAACCCACCTGATTTCTCCAGTGAGTCATCACGGACAAATGGATCAATCACCACTTACAGGAGTGCAAGAAAACAATGCTGGGCAATACCACCATAAGTGTTATTTAGGCAGAAAAGCTTCAAAGGCAAGACTACTGCGATTTGACTGAAGCTTTTGACTGTATTTACCTGAATGCCATCACCCTTACTTTGTGAAAAAGCACACTGTAACTTCTGGTTTCTACTTTATCAGATGTTTATGGATCCTAAGGATACTTTTTAAATCTCCAGACCAGTGTATGGAAGATCCTTTCTGTGGGGGGTCTGAGCAGTCAATGGAAAACCTATTAAGAGGTGTTAGTCTGTTCCTTTTTCACTAAGAGAAGAGCCAGGCCTGACTTAAATAGACCTTAATCAAAGTCAGCAAGAGTTTATCATAGGCAGTCATACATTCTATTTGCTCAAGTTTTGCTCTGTTCCACAGGAAAAAAAAAGAGTAAAGAGCTTCTTTAAAGGAGTCAGCCACACACACTTCCTTCTGGTGAAGGAAATGCTGAGTAATCTTACAAATGTCGAGTGCAATTGAAAACTGCCTGAGAATACAGCTGAAGAAGCTGGTGGGGCATGTATTCATACAGAACATACTTGGTTTTCTCTGGCTGATTGTACATTCATTGCCAGTTAACAAATGAACCTGCAAAGCTCTGGTGCTTGAGAATATGTAACAGTAACCTCATTACAACTATAAATGGAAAAATAATGGACTTTTTCTTTTGCTGCCAGTTTCAAAAAGTTGAAAGAACAAAAATAATCACATTGCATCAGGTTAAAACAAGATGAAGAACAAAACTTCAGATTTTTCTAAAAATAAAAAATTACGTCAAATCTGCCTGAAATATTCAATTTAGGAAAGAAGAGTTGAAACTAAGCAATAAGGTATTTGGAAATACCTTTCTTCTGTTTCAGCTGTACTCTTCTCATTTTAGAATAAAGTTTTTAAATGCCATATACAAACACTACATTTTAAAATAAACAAACAAATAAATGCAGGAAATAGAGGTTATAAGTGCTAAGTAGTACCGACTACCAAAATAAGACCCATATTTGTTAATGGTAACAACCAAAGGTAATGAATGGACTAAAGCCTCTTCTCCCTTATCATGCCAGAATATACGAAGATATATGTAGGAACAATCACAACCATCATTTTCTGGAGAGGGAATGGAGGAAAACAATCCATACTGAGAATCCTTATAGAGATAGGCAGCGTTTTCAGTCTGAAATTGCAAAACTGTACTGACCATGACCTGAGGATACACAGAGGATGAAAGACATCCATTTTCATTAACCTTAAGGAAAAAAATACCTCCCACATGGCAAAAGCTACAAAGTATGCTAACAGAGAAGCAAGCTTACAAATAGAGCAGATATTCAAATAGATCTTTAAAGTTTGCAAAGAAAAAGTTCAACAGTTCATTTCCCACACTCTCCATAGTTCAGATGTGAGTATTCAGCCATGTGCCTTATAATGTCAGAAAGAGAATACCAAGCTATGTTTACTGCTCATGAGCTGTGAAAATGATGGCTAAAATTCAAACACACAGACCTAAATAGAACTACCCAGTATAAAAAAATACTGAAATCTAAGAGAAAGGGGGAAACAAAGGTTGGATGTTTAGCAGAATTCTTAACTATCCCATCCACTGTCAGAAGCAAAGCTACCCCAAATGATTGTTTCAGCTGTTTTTCCCCCACATTAAAATCCCTGTATATTCAAAGCACGGTTACTTACAGCAATTTAATAAAACTGCTAGGAATACGATAACATGATTTTATAAAATATGCACTTCAAAATGGTTCTTCCATTCTACCAGATGATATTTTTATGTAGTTCCATTATTTGGATGGTCAGAAAAGTCTGAGCAGACAACTCAGTGACACATCTATTGTAAGTAATAAAATATCATAAGGGGAAGCAGGGATTTCTTTAAGCAGATCACTGGACTGCATTAGTGTGTCTTAACCATTTAGGTGAGTCTTCACATAAGTAGCAATAAGTGTAATAGCAGAAATATGTATGCATGCATTTATAAACATACAGAATAGTACTTTATTCACTATAGGGTGTTCCAATAGCAATCATGGCACTTTAAGGGTCTTTGGCTTATACTATTTTATTATTATTTTTTTAAATCTATGTTGGTGAAACAAACCATCCAGGGTTTACACTGAATCTGGCCAAGTGAAACTTACTCAGATTCCACAAAAGGGAAGTAACAGCAGCTTTCTCATCTACCTTAACTAGTCCCTTTAATGTTTGGATGCAATAGATGGCTTTGGACAGGCCAGAGGTCTCTAAGTATGTATGGGGACTGTATAAGACAGCACATGAGAGATGGACAATTACTGCCAATAGCATGAAACAAAGCAAAGGTTATTTCAAATACGGACCACAGAAAATTTTCTAACAGTATAGTTGAATGTGGAATAAACCACCAAAGGAAACAATCGTCTAAGTCAATGTCACTGCAGGCAAGCAGGATTAACTGCACCACCGATTACTCAAACGATCCGTACAGCCTATAGTTCTTAGCACTTCAATACTTCCTAATCGGTTCTTGCAAACATTCACTTGGCTCATTCCTTAACAGCACGCGCAAACCTTATTTTGGTCTTGTAACATGTTTACATGACCATGGTTTTGTTCACTTTATTATCTGGAGAGTAAATGATCTCCATACAAACATCCATTATTCCCATATAAATCCCTGAGGAATGTGGTTGCTATTTTTCCTTCTTTTCGCTCCCTTCCTGAAAAGATCAGTCACCTGTCAGGGAACTGAAACAGCAACATCTAACATAGCACAATACACGCAAATAAGTGAAACAAACAGATCTGCAAACACGGTCCAGGTGACATTTGTTCAGTCCCAGTGCTTCCTAAGGATTAGCAAACAGAGCTGGTCAATGAATGGAAACAGCTCAGTTGCCAGCCATTCGAGGAGCTTTATCATTGTTTCTGCCACCTATTTGCCCTGAGTATATTGAATATTTGCACAACTTCCTGCTGTTTCCAAGGTTTTTTTTTCAACTATATCCTATGCTTCACAAATGAATCAGCTGGAATTTGAGTATTCTTACCATCAGGCACAAAACTGCACCAAAAAGATACAGACATACAGTTTAGATGCAGAAAAACAACATGGCCAGGTACATAAACCTCTCTGTGAACAAAGGCATCGGTGAGTGCTTTCCGCTCACAGGATTTCAGTACCCAGAAGGCCTCTTAACAGTTATCTTGAGCAGTGTAGCCAAAGACTACGTAAAAGTATCACTATTGCCATTTTTGTAGCATTCATCTGCCACAGGACAGAGATTAAGGGAACTATTCATATGGCAATGATCCTGCAGAAGCTTATTATGATCTTCATGAATCAGTAGTAAAATGTGTTACACTGTAGTTGTCATAGCCTCCAGATGCCATGTCTTTGATGCCTGTCTCAAAAATTCACAAATGTGGGCCTGATGGAAGATGTATGTCACATGCATTTGCTCTCTGTCTCCAAAAGAGCATGAATCTGCCATCAGTTTTGACTTAACTGATTCGCTGGCTATTTTGCCTTTGGTTATATTGCCTTCTTTTCTGCAACTTGCTTTTTGATAAATGATGTCACTGCAAGTGTAAAGACCCTTTTCCCCTTTACAGAGTATGAAATAGATCATTTTAAAATAAAAGCTAAAACTCTCATTGACTATAAAGTGTTGTTTATGTTATCTAATAGTCTACTTGTCCTCCAAGCTTGTTTTTCTCAGCAACTCCTCCATTAATATAGCCATTAACTAAGTTTTAACCCAATTTTAATATTTTTTAGTAAGTCAGTTTTTCCCTGTGGAGAATAAAACACTTTTCTAAATTCTATGTCACTATTTATTTATAGATATAAATACAAAAAATATTCTGAATCTTCTTGTAGAGCAAGGCCCTAATTATTTTTTGGTGACTTCCATGAGCTCTTCTGTTAGAAGATGACTCCACAGATCTCACCCACACAAAATACAGAGTTGCGGTTTCAGCGACAGCCCATATGTCAAACTTAAAGCAGAACAAAACAAAACTGGAAGAAGAAGAAGATTTGGTAATGCTGTGAACTCCTCCAGGGAACAAATGTGAGTTCTTACCCCTCTCTGGAAATCACAACTCTTTAAAACTCTAATTGGCTGGGCAAGGAAGAACATGGATTTCACCTCTTGTACCAAAATAAAATGCGTATCTTTGGCGCATACTCAAGCAAAATAGGAACCAGAAAATATGGCAACCAATGATCTGATTTTTGAATCAGCAGCTCAGTGTGACAAAGTATTTCCCTTAATGCTCAGAGACTGACCTGGTTGTGCTTATGTGCAAGGAAGGAGCTTTTGTACTCAAAGTCTGTAACTTCCCAGTTAAATAAAAGAATATAGTCCACACGAATCTATAAACATACAGAAAAACTATCAATGTGATATATTGGGCAACCTTTTTATTCAGGTAGTGTTTCCAAAATTTGGGGCTGATTTGGCTAGAAACCTGTTTTTAATCAGGCTTTTGATAATCACTGATTATTTAAAGGGCCAAATCATTAAATGACAGCAAGATCAATCTGGAAATCACAGTGGTTAATGACACCGCTTGTATTTACATGCTTATATTCACATGCACTTCTAATCATAAAGTTGAAAACTCTGCATCTGCCAAAAGACACATTTACATGGAATGATGTTGCAACATACACCTGGCTCCAAAGGATGCATTTGAAGACAAGCTGGGAATGTGTACACATTACTCCCTTGTTCCAGTAGTCATAACAAAGGGCTGCCTTCCTGTCTCAACACAGTGGATTTTTAGTTCTTTTCAACTACTTTGCTGATATCTGCTGGAATCTACTGAAAGCATTTTGGGGACAGCCCAATCCCTGCATGTAAAAAACACACTGCATTTTAGGAAGGCTTTTGAAAGGAAAGCCCCTGTACACATCAAAACCTAAAATATTATTACTCTTATAGAAAAAAAAACTCAACCCAACAGCCACTGAATTCACCTCTGATACAAAAAGACTAGCAGTAATCTGTCAGTAAAATTACCAAATTGCATTTGGCCATGTCACCTCTGTGAAGACAGATTTTATCAGCATTTTCATAATTCCACAAACTGTTTCCTCAACAGATGCTTCTTATTCTCTTCCAAATGCCTGTCAAGCAAGCACCTCTTCATCAAACAACTGAAATCATTTTGTCAACAAGCTGTGTTTTACTTTTCCCTCACATTCCTTTTAAGCCTCTAAAAGCATCCTTTCGTGTACCTACAGTATTTTGTCTATCTATTCCATCAAAAAAAGACGGCACTTTTACTTGCAAACATTTCTGGAAAGATCATGGGGTTTATTGTTTGATTCTGCTACATTTCTCCTGTTAAAGTGTCACATTTCACATTAAAGTAGACGTTGGTTTCTTGTATCAAACACCTGAATTTGCATTTGATAAATAAGTAAGGAGGTATACTTAAAAGTATTAATCATGCTGCAAAATTTATCATGCTGTAGTGTTTGGTATCCTTGAAACAGCACGTAAACCATTTTAGCAGTATGATGGCAAACACTTGTTTATTAGGAGTCATGTACTCAATAATCACAGTGGTACCTAAAATTTCAGAAGCTCCATTTCTTTTTGAGTATGAGTCAATTTCAGAATAACGCACAGTTCCTCAGAAAACACACATGCTGTTGTGTTTTCAGGAACATATCTAACACCCAAGTGTGCCCACAGCACAGCAGCACCAACATCACACTGAGCTTGATTTAATTTCTCAGGTAAGTTATTGAAGATGCTGAGAAATGCATCTCTGTGGTTTAATAAACATTTTTAAAGTAGGCTTTCCTTCATTGCATGGAAACTGAAAAAAATAATACTAAAACTCCATTCTTCATGGTTCTTATTTGTGCTAAATTTAAGTATATAGCCTTTTGATTATCTGTCCAAATAAAACCAACTGAAATCACAAGGTGTTCTTTTTTGCTAGTTAGCATGGCAAACTGATTCCACATCCCTTAAGTCACACAGTGAAGTCAAAGGATGAGAATTCCAGATCTGGGCTCCTCACCTTACTCTGAACACCTTGCTATTGACAGACAAATCTCAAATAGCTCCTTCCAGCTCAAACACCAACAAAGCCACAATACTGCCTAAAAAATACATTCTTGGAAACAGGACATCAGTCACTTAATCTTTTGCAGGTTTGCAGGCTTACTTTAAATGATGGCTGGACTGAAGTCAAGGAAGGGCATTTAGAAACTACCTTTGCTTTTCTTAAAACATAATCAGCTCTGCTCTTAAATTTAGAAGCATTTGCACCACTGCTCATCTGGATTTCAAAAGAAATCCTAAAGTCATAGTCAAATACTAAAGGAAAAACCTCTGAAAAACGTGTCAAAACATGTCATGCATTTAGAGAATGTGAGCTACTCCAACAGACTTCTTAGCCATTTGCTTTAATTTTAGCTCTAGCACCGGGCAATAAATTATGTCCTGCTTCCCAGTTGTTCTCCTCAAGACTCAATACAACATTTATCTGAATACTATGTTTTCTTTAACTGGCCTGTCCAAACTTATATAATAGCTTAAGTCTTCTGCAAGAGAAAGTGTGAAGATGAAAAGCAGCAACTTGAAAGTGCGATCATGAATTCCAATGTTGCATCTTCCAGAGAACAAACTAGCAACCCAGAGTTAAGGTTACAATAAATATTTCATGAAGCCCTGGTCGATGTAACTAGGAATCCCAGAACATCTTAACCTATGTAAGCAAAAAGTACTTGAGACTCAGATATAATTTGAGATCCAAACCTAGTTTTCCTTTAGGGGAAAAAGAAAGTATGATCATGGGAAAACTTACAATAGGAGCAACCGTAGACTTCGATTCTTAATCCAATTTGTCCCTCTTCATTCCAGTCCAAAGGAACTATCCGTACATAGCGAGCAATAACTGGATGTTGTAAATCATGCCGGACCACACTATCAGAGTTTGTATTTCCAGGAAATGCCTAAAGGAAAGAAGAAGAAAAACAAAATCATTGTATCACCTCTATCTCATGTGCTACAAAGGTCCAGTTCTGAAAGGAAAACATTACATAGTGAAGTCCTTTGAGTGTCTAGGCCACACTCAAGTTTGGTTTAAATGTCCCTTTGACAGTTAACAAATTATGAGTTGATTTAAAGTTTCACAACAATATCAAAACGGTAGCATTGAGACCTCTTCATCCACAATACATATGCTGAATTCATGGGCTAGTTGCTGCTAGGCAAGACAGTAATCCATCTTGCATTATTAATTTGTTAGTTGTTAACATGTCAATAAAATTGTCCAAGAGAGGGGTTTCTGGAGAAGAAGAGACTCATCCTCTATCAGTAAGATTACACGCACCGGTCATTTTTCTGCAAATATGAACACAGAAATAACTTTCTTCCTAAAATAGACAGGGAACCCTCTGATTTCACAAATTCCTAAGAATTTTAAAATCTTCCTTTACTTTTGATGTATTACACACTGGAAAGTGAGTGTCCAGTTTCTTTCCTATCCATAGCTGTCACTCACAGCACAACATACTTTTGGTCAATAAAAACTGGAAATCGGGAAAGGATGAAGAGCTCTCAAGGGAGTTTTGAAAATCAATGAAACAAATATTTCGCACTTGGTTTGTAGGTTTGTACCAACTGGTAAAATATTTCATAGCATCAAGCTTAAAAGTAAACACCTATTAGTTACTACTTTTGTCAGTTTATGAATATTTTTGTGCATCCTCACTAACAAAGGTATTTTTACTACAGAGAAAATATAGTCAGTAGTACTATCTATACACTTGCCATCCGAATAACTACATTAATCTTGTGCTAGGCATCACAGAACTTCATGAAGGGAATAAAAAGTTTGGTCCTTTAAAAAGTATAGATTCTAGTGAATATGCAAGGTAACGCTCCCGATTTCAACAGCAATTTCTGTTTGGGCATGTCTTAATTTTGTCATTCTTGGCATAATCTTAGCAAACATCTCAACGTAGGTTTTTGATGGTTGTTTTGGGGTTGGTTTGTTTAGTTTGCTAAATGTAATAAGGGACAAGGAAGCTGAATACAGGAGGGCATGATATTTCCTATATTATTTGTTTAAATAATTGATGAAAACCAATTCTCAAAATAAGCATGATTTTCTGTAGCTCTCCAGACTTTGTGCCCTGACTTGTGCTTTACCAGTCCTTTGACAGAATGAGTCAGAGCCAAAACCAGCAGGAATTTGATATTTTGAGGGTTTCTATCAGTATACGATCCAGTAACCTTTCCTAAATGTATAAACACAGTCAATAGTGTATAGAGCAGTCTGTCATTAGTTTCCCAGACTATTAAAATGCATTCCATTTGGTCTCCAACAGAACAATATCCTTTAAAAACAGCCTTCATTTAGATATATGTGGTACAGTAACACCGCTCTGTGGATAATGCAAACATCAGGCCAAAATCTATCATTGAAAGGCTGAGAAATCAATTTACAAGAGCTTGTGCATCACGTACTATTGCTGTAAAATGTCCTTTTCCGAGCAAGATTTGTACATAGACTCCGAAAGGCAAGTTTTCACTAAAAACTGAGATTCTACAATTCTCACAACCACATTTTTCCTTTGTTAACATATAGCCTAATAAGATTCAAAAGTATAACTCCGACCCAAAGGTCTAATAGGGGTTTTTTTTTAATTAGGGGGTGAATCTGGGGCTAAAAGAAAATAAATATATAAATACACAATAAGAAATTCCCTCAGAAACTATTTTTAAGAACAAAGTGGAAATATTTGTATAAATTAAACAAATTTTTCAGATTATTAACCTCAGGAACTCACTGAAGTATTATTGACAGGTATGTCTTGTTTTCGTAATTAACATGGCTTTTCTTTAACCTAATCTGGGAAAATGACCAAAATGGCTCATGTGTCTGTAAAACAGGTAGCACTGTCTCACCAGCTCAGCTTCAAAACCCACTGTCATTTCTCAGCTTACACTGGATACTGACTGCTGTAACCTGCTCTAAGTTTCAGCTCATACTAAAATAAAAAGATAGGAGTGCTCTAAGTTACAACCACTTTTCTCAAAGGAGGTGCTCCACAGGACAGCAAAATAATAGGAGTTAAGAAAGGTAAGAAAATATGCCCCCAAATCCTTTCTAAACACAGCTTTTGAACTTAGGTTGAACAGAGTTTTCAGAAGTACTCACTAAGCCTTTTGCTTCTTTAGGAGTAAAAATCGCTCAGCTCCAAGTATTTTTAGAAGATTACCAGGGCAGGTTTATAGGACAGCTAGTATCTTTTAATGGGCCAATTAATTAAGTTAAGGAAAAAAGCTTTGGCACAGGAGCTTTCTTCAGCAGAAGCAGCAGCAAAAAGCTGCATGATCTCTGAAATTCATTTTGGTTTTATCACCATGCTTCATAGAATCATAGAATAGTTAGGGTTGGAAAGGACCTTAGGATCATCCAGTTCCAACCCCTCTGCCATGGGCAGGG
>WYDI02040830.1:0-21311 GCA_009867235.2 Psittacus erithacus
CCAGTGCCTCACCACCCTTACAGTAAAGAACTTCCTCCTTATATCCAGTCTAAACTTCCCCTGTTTAAATTTTAACCCGTTACCCTTTGTCCTGTCACTACTGTCCCTAATGAACAGCCCAGCCCCAGCATACATACAGTCCCCTTTCAGACACTGGAAGGCTGCTACGAGGTCTCCACACAGCCTCCTCTTCTCCAGGCTGAACAGTCCCACCTTTCTCAGCCTATCTTTACACAGGAGGTGCTCCAGACCCCTGATCATCCTCGTGGCCCTCCTCTGGACTTGTTCCAACAGTTCCTTGTCCTTTTAATGTTGATGACACCAGAACTGCACACAATACTCCAAGTGAGGTCTCACAAGGGCAGAGTAGAGGGCAGGATCACCTCTTTTGACCTGCTGCCCACACCAAATACACAAGTATTGTTTCACATGCACTTCTTTGGCTTTTTATAATACATTGAAATATGTTCACAATGTTTTAGAACTACCACCAGATTTTACTACCAGCAAAATTAGTTTCTAGTTTTTTTGTTTGTTAGAGTGTAGTGAGGACTTCTGCCAGTGGATACATTTAGTTTGCTGAAACATTTTTCAGTTTTGATAGACTTTTCCATGAGCCATGCAAGGAGCACATTGTTCTCCACGTATAGGTTAGAAGCCTGTATGGGGCATCTTCTCTGGAGACACTTTTAATCTTGCATTTATTCCTTAGCCTGGTTTTACTACTCCAACTTTCCAAATGGCTGGCAAAATCCACATCACTATCTTGGATGTGTCAACAGTGAAGTGTTAAATTAGATGGTTCTAAATGCATATTTATTGCCCAAAGAAACAGGTAGGAAGACAGGCATTTTCAAAGAATATTTATTGTCATATGCATAGCTCATATGAAGTGTTTCAGAGTTACTTTAGGGCAAATTCAGGACTAAAACAAGGAGAAAGAACTAGAAAAAATGTAATAGCCTGTACCACCTTTTCTTATTTAATATCGAAGTATATAAAATATTTTCTATAAATAGGTAGGAGTAATAAATCCAAGGGGATATGACCAATTAAATTGAACATTACTTTAGGAGATGAAGCACATCAATTTAGATGATGTTTCAACCCATCTGCAGTAACTTATGGATCTGCCCCTAAATATTAAAACAGCAGTCTTGACACTTTACTTTTTTTTCCCAATTCTAGACTTTAAAGACACTTTGCAGTTCAGGGGTACAGGGTAAGAGAAACTATACTGTATGTTGCTTCTGGGTGATAGCACAACTGTCATCTGCACCAAAATCTCTACAATATTGTTTGGGTTTTCTAAGAGATGGAGTGAAGAATAACTACCTAACTATATGCACGAAGGCAATTTTAGCTAAGTAAAATACACTTATACTAACCAGAATTACTTTTGGACATGACTAGTAATAAATGTCTGTTGTCCTATGAAAATGTGCCAGGAAATTTTAATTGACTGTAAGTATCCAAGGTTGCAATCTAACACATCATCTGAAAGATAGATTTATTGGGCCCACACTTAACTACTATGTAACCTGCATTCTGTTGTACAAGATGGAATGATTTTGTTTTACATGACAGTTATTGGGCCTAATTCTACTAACAGTTATGCCAGTGAAAAATTTGGAACAAGTCCATTAAAGTCAGTGGCTCTATAAAGTTGGAGTAAAATTACACTCAGACCCAAAATGCAACTTCAGCATCTACTAATAAGAATTGGTATTACAAATCTAGTAATAGATTTCTAATAGCAATCTAGTAATCTAGTAATAATAATTGGTATTACAAATTAGTCCAGTTTCTGCTTTTCCAAGTGGTAACAAGTAGAATCATGCACCAAATATCACATAATTCTAAAAGATGCCTACACTAAGCCTGGGTCCTTCTGCAGAGACATCAGCCATATATCTTGCTGACATGATACACAATGTGCTGAGACCACTGCATGTGTATATTCCCTAGCACTTTGAGAGGACACCAACATGAAAATGCAGAAATAAAATGAGGAATTCAAAAAGGGAATTTTATTATAACAGCTTTTACCTGCAAATCACTTATGAACTACAGATTCTTTTCATTAGTATCAGAAGTTTTGAGCCACTGTCTTATATATGTCTTGAGCTTACCTTTTCTTGTGAGTCCAGTGTTTGACACAGCTTTAGATCAGGCAGGACTTTGTCTTCTGTTTCCTGACAGGATTATCATCCTAATACGGACATCTGCTTTTTCCCTGTTTCTTTAAATTCAGAAGCTCCAGACCTTCCTGAGGACAGCAGTACAGCTCCAGCTTCACAAAGTGGGTCTGCTTCAAGTGGATGCCCTAACTTGCAGTCTTTACTTCTCTGCAGTAGAACATCCTTGTAGGATTTACTGAAATGGAGAATCACAGATTATACCTCAAGAAAAAAAAAAAAAGGCAGGCAATTAGCATGTGCTGCAGTACAAAATGACAAATATTATCCACTGCCCACAGCCCGTATTCATGATCTCCAAATATCAAATAGTAAACACTCAACAATAGGTACTCCAGCACTCTACATTTTAGAAGCTTTCTTTTTATACCAGCCATTAACATTATGTATTTCTATAATTTATGTATTCTAACACTCAAGTCAGAAGCCCAAATATATGAAAGAACTATTAAAGTACTAGTAAGTAAATTTTAAATTCAGCATCTGGTCAATGTATGTTCTAGGAATGTAAGCTAACAGGTGGAGAGGTGGAGTTTGTTGTTGTTGTTTTCAACTGTTCTAAAAATAGTAATTTTAATATATACTCAATTTGGAAGCTTTTGAACAGAACTGGATATACTGTGTTATTCATAATCTCTCCTGTACAAATTGATCCAAGCATTAAGTCACTGCACAAGCCACTGTACTTAAGTGCAGCGATGGGTCAGAGACAGTGGAAGTAGAAAGGAAGTAAAAAGGAAATGAGATGCTGTATCAAGATAAAAGCACAGGGATTTGCTGCCTTGCTTCAGAAATGAACTAAAATTATCATTACTTTCTTGGGAAATTCACACTCTGAAGTAAACAAACACAATCCAGTGACTCCTGTCCTCTCCCCTCTGTTGTTGGCGGTGTGTTACCAAATACTGTTCATTCTTGAGTTTTTATATTGTTAACAGTTGCTAACCAATATTTACAATGATGCATTTACAAGGATCACATATATATGAAAAAGAGTGTTTCCTTCTCAATTCCACAAACAACTGGCTGACTTGAAAACGCATGTTTCTATCTTATTACAGCGCATGTACAGGTTGATAGCTTTCGTATGATCCCATTTATGTTAGAACTGGTAAAGTGATATGCTATTATTGCATTGAAAACAAAATGTATTGAGACATTTCACATTGTTTTTCATTTTCCTTCTGTTTCAATATTCTGTTAGCTTTGATTTACGCCATCTAACAACTAAAAGTTATCCAAAATAATTATTGCACATTACATCCATTACATTAATGATGATCTGTGTTTGGAAAATGAGACTGTTTTATGAATAAAATACATTGAGAAAATATAGCTGCCTCAACAGCAATTTTGTCAGTTAAAAATACAGTGATATAGCTTGAATTTCTACACCAGTGCATTTCATGAGGAGTGAAATGCTGATTTGATTGTTGCACGCAATATTCTCCAAATCTTCTTTTTTATGCCTATTTCAAGTGTTCGATTATTGCCTGGCTAATAATAGGTGCTTCTTCAAAGAACAGACTAGAGAACATAGTGTAAATTGTAGCATATTATTGTTCACTGACTGCCATTGAAAATGTTTAGCTGTTACTGTGTGACAATCTTCCTCTGATGTCTGCAGCCACTGTTTCATGTAACAGCAATTAAAGCTGTGGGAATCAGGAAAAAAAAATCTAAAGTGCAATCCTACCCCATTACTTTTTAAGTGCACAGAATACTCCATAGGACAGGCAAGCCCACCTAGGGCTAGTGAAAAGAAATCATACCAGTCACTGATATACTGGGGGCAGGATATGGGTGCTGAAAATGATGTGCACCTCCCAGTTTCGTAGCGCTGCCTAGCACAGCTCTTTCACTGTCTTTCCTTCTGCACCTTCACCTTGGCCACGACAGTAACCAGAGAGACACATTTTGGCCACATCATACATTGAGCATGCACAGAACTGCACCTGAATTGAATATGGAAGAAGCCAGGGAGGCTGGTAGCCAAAACCTATTTCTGAGGCTGTGTTATGGAGGAGAATCTTGAAAGCATGGCAGTTTTGCAAAACTGAGCAGTGAGGGGCCTCTGAGCAAATTACAAATGGATTAGCATTTTGCAGGCACAAATAGACTGAAAAAAAAAATATCAAGAGCTGCCCAGAAAACAGCAAGGTATGAAAGAACTGAAGCAAGAAGTTACTCCTGGAGTCTGATGATTCTGTCTTTCAGCATGTTCAGAGATAATCTTCAAGCGAAAGGTAAATGGATAACCCTACTTTTGAGCTGAGAAATAGGTAGCTCATCCCCTAGCCTCCAAAGATTTTAATGATGTGATTGGAGATGGATGTATGTAAAATACAAAGGAAGCATTTCAGCTACTCTTCTTCCTCTCTAGTGTCAACAAATACCACAGAGCTAGACTGGAAACACCACTAGCTGGTCTCGGTGAGAAAGACTATATAGGGTATTGTGGGACGGAAGAAAATGTGTGTCTTTACTTTTTATGAGTGCCAACTCAGAGGATTGCCGCTCTCAAACCATCCTGCCCCATTTCTCTCTACCCCCAAACAGAACACTCACAAATTACTGTGGGCAATTTTGCAATAAGCCAATTGTGTTATCCAACCCTTTAACACTTAGAGAAGCCTTTTTATCGAGCAACAATATAACAGGGAAAGTGCCAACAGATCCAAATGGGCTCTGGAATGATTTATTCATCCTAGGCTTCTAAGCCCCCTTTCCTCAGTATTAATACTAAGATTAATGTGTCCCATCAGTGTGCTGCCAACAGGAACTTTAATAAAAGCAAGAACAACTAGTTGCCTCAGCTTGCTTTCTACTTAAGGTTAGAACATCATAAAACCAGTAGCCTACAAAGGCTTTCCCTTTAATTTACTTATTACTTTACAAAATGAGAGTAATTTCATTTAATTTAACAAAAACACACAGATTACAGGAACATAAGTACATCACCACCTAAAGTCATTCACTGGCCAGTTTTTTGAAAAGATAAATGTAATATATTGGCATATCTTTAAACAGTGCATATTAATCTTAAATTTTTTCTCAGTGTAGATAGATGTATTTGAACATAACCACAACATGACATACACTATACTTAGGAAGGATGCCAGATCAGTAACGAGTTAAACCCATAAAGTAAATGACAGACACACTATATGTGCTACTAACTAAAGAATTCATTAGATGCGAAGGAATATTTATTTACATAACTATTGTCAACACTGGGTCTCTTTCAAGTCTATTTATTCACATCTACTGCTGTGGACAATGCAAGTGTACCATGTTGATGGTCTCCACAGTATGGATGCTTAGCCTTTTTTCACATATGCCATTAAAATCTTCAACTGCCAGTGAATCACTGCCAGCTGGGTTAGATTTTGCCCAGGATGACCTTGTGCTTAAGAGCTCCTGCTCTTCAGTTGCCCTTCAACAACACTTTCTTTATACTCTACATCCTTAAGCCTCTAATTTCAAAAATCAAACCCATCAAAGTGTGTCCAGAAAAGCTTGAAGAATGCACTTAATAAATGCTATTTGAAAATAAAGGGAAAACCCAACCAAAAACTCTGTGCCCAGAGTTTCTGAGACAGTTTAGTGACATTTTAACAAACTGCAGTGTGACAAAATCACCTAAATGAACTGCGAAGGATACTGCAGACTGTGTATTGCATATTTGAATGCATAAAGTGTATCCATTTGGCACGCAACTGCAAAGCTGCCTAAGCTATTTAAAAGTAAGCTTTCAAATTCATTCCTGATCACATTGCTACATTTGTACCCATTTGAACCTCAGATTTTTTAAGTTCTTTTCTTATGGTCACCAATCTTCTTATTTTGTGGAAAAAGTATGCACGCATATTTGCATACTTCGCTTTTCTTTCTTCCCATCCTCTGTACCAATTGTTCACCTAGATCAGGCACAGAAACTGCAGAATTGCTGGATGGTGGTGATGGGTGAGTGGAGCAGAAACTCCATTTTCCCCTAAAAGGCAGAAGTCGCTCAACTGAAAGAACAGAAAGGCCTTTTATTCCTATAAAGAAAAGAAGAGGAAAAAGCTCTTCACAGTGAAGATGAAAAATATTGTATTTGAATCCTGGGAAGAACTTGTTCTTCCTACACTGGAGAATAGTCTATTCACAGCACACTTCAAATAGCCTTTAGCTTTTCAAATATCTGCAATTGGCAAAAAGCGCAATACACATCTGTTTACACTTAGTTTTATTTTTAGAATTTCTTCTATGATCACAGTATGTATGTCAGACTAAGACATTTCATGATATTCCATTAAAAAGAGGAAGCTTAAATTTCTTAATCATCTCAGGTACTTACATTTAAAACTTCACATATTGGTTATAATTGCAGTCATACTACAGTGCAGGCTTTGATTTGTTGCCTCAGATTTTTAATGAATACTTGCATACTTCTACAAAAGTAGGACTTTCAACTGGCAAGAAAAAAGCCCTGGGAACATAACTTATATCTAAAGGTCTAAATGGATATAAAAAACTGACAAATATCAACCAAATTCATAATACTACAGCATTCAGTGAACCTCACTTGTTCATTTTCTGAAATGTCTCATTTGAAAATTCTCAAATGTTTTCTAAAAATACATGAAATTTGATCCTTCAGTTGCTGATGATTTGTAATTACAAATGGAAAGTGCTTACAAAGAATTTTGTACAATGTTGGTTGGTGATATAAATTGTTACATTTCTAGTGTTTTACTAAATACACATGTAACTAGATACGTATGTAAATCAGTCAACAATATACAAACTGAGAACTGTAAAAGGTAAAATTGATGTTTAGAACATAAAAGGTTCAAATAGAGGTAATTATATAATTTCTTTAATCAAAGGACACAAGAAATACCACACGAGATATCTAATCTAACCATAGAGGTGCATATTTGGTTAGGAACACTTTATGTTTAAAATCAGAGTTCGCAGTTTATGCTGTGCTCAGTGAACAGCAGCAAAATGGAAATTCAGAACATTTCAGTCAGAACAAAAATTTCCTGCATACAAGTTGTTGAGGTTTCCATTTTAAGCTTTACATTTTGTGAAGATTACCACTATTGAGCTTTTTACTAATTGTACTAAAAAAGAATGGCAGACATACACTATTGCTAGTGCTAAACTGAAAATAAGAATACATTTTTAATTAAAAAGTATGATTTTTTCTGTTGGAAAGAGAGGTAGACCCTTTGAGGCCCAATAGAATGATTTATCCCAGTTTCTGTTGTGAATTTGGAAAGAAATCATCAGATATATGGCATAAGGAATCAACCTTCCTCTAAATTTCATTTTACCAGCTGAACCTACAGCAAATGATTTCTTGTAAAATCCTATGCTCATCTGTATTTGAAACAGGGGTAGACCCAAAGTCTTGTCTTTTTTAATGAAAGGATAATGGTTTGCCTCTACCTTCCTACATTAAGCTGTTTTTGTTAGAAGTTAAGTTCTGTTGGGATGAAAAAAATACCATCCATATTTCCTATTGTATTTCCATAACATCTTCACTTCTCCATTTTACTATGACTGTTGTTTTTTACTCATTTGCATTTCCTATCTCATGCTGTCTTTGAGTAGCAACTGGAGACAATTTGTCCAGGTTGAATACTCGAGATCTTGATATATGGAACCAAAGGTTTGTAATGGGATGAAAAAATCACCACTGTAAAAACCCTGAAGCATGCAACAACCCAGGTAGAGATGCCTTACAGTGTGAGCCTACTTGATCTTGAGTTAAGAGCAGAATAGAGTTGGCACCAATAGGATTATTTCATTTTGGAGAGCAGACCACGAAGGGTATGGGAAAGCCCTACAAATATGTTTTTCTGAACTAGTTAAATCATCTCTAATTAATTATGATGGTTTCGCTGAAACTTTCCAGATGAACAGCTCAAGCTGGACTCGAAACTGAACAATCATTGTGTCACTGAAATGCTCTGGTATATTCCAAGTCCTAACTTTTTGATTCAATGAAAATATCAAAAAATGAGCAGCATATGTTATCTTACTCCAGGAGATTTATAAAACTCAGATATCTTGTGATTGTGTTGCTACTTTAGCAGGATAAAAATTCCTTTTCACCCCCTTCACTTCTGCAAAATTCCCCCCTAGCTATGTCTTAAAAATGTCAAACATACTTTACTGTTTCCAAATAAACACATCATTTTTGGCAGAATTAGTAGACAAGAAAGGTAGGAGCATTGTTGTTACAGGAGTTCATATAAAAAGCAAATTTTAATGTTTCAAAATTTAAGACTTTCCTAAAGTTTTAAAATACATCCTCCCTTACTCCATCTGTATTATTGTCAAAAGCATTTTGAAGTGTCCCTTTGGAAAAGTAAATCTGATTAATTAGCATCAGTCTCCACTGTAGAATTTAACAGCTATATAAACAGCCATAGACTGTTCTTAACAAGTATTCTATTATTATTTTCAGCACTGTTAAAATCTAAAATGATTTAATTGTTTAACCATTGTGTTCTGTGCATTGTTTGCAAAGTTTGTCAAGTGAAAAGAATTTTTCTTAGTGTTCTGGAATGACACTGAAACCCTTTATCTTCAGAATTGCTCTAACACAGTATACAAAAGCAGGACTGCCTTTAAGTAGCAATTCTGCATAAAAAAGGGAAAGCAAGCAGAAAAACTGTAAACAACTGAGAACATAAAAATGAGATAAAAGAGTTTTCATTGTGGTACTCTATTTCAACGGAAAGATTTTGTGATATCAGTAAGATAAAAAATGCTTCCTTCACAGTTTGCGAGCAAGAATATGGTGATTTCATCCGCAATTCTCCAGCAAAAAACTATCACTACATGGTAATAGCATTTGGATATTAACTCTTTCATGGTGGTTTAGTTTTTGTGCAAGAGGTTAAGGACCTGGAGGCCACTGCCCACAGAAATCCCCACATCTCACCGAAATGACTGCTTTGAAGTCACTACTGCCCCATATCCTTGCTGATCTCAGCTCACAGCTTTATTTAAGCAGGGGTGCAGGTCTGATCCAGAAGCAAGCTCAGGGAAGGGATTCCTGTTACCAGCTCCTCCTGATGCCAGCTGACTGTGGGCCAGCGGGGAGTAGCTTGTACTGCCTGCACTGTACCACATCAATGGTGGTATTGCAAAGGCTTCAGTTTTTAGCTGTGCAATATAACAACATCTTTCTTTGCTATTAAATTCATACAATTTCAGAAATCCCCTGGCACTCTGCAAAAATTCCGCTAACAATCCCATTAAAAATTAAGAAAGCAAAAATATGTGTATGTGTTTACTTCCATATTGATGCCACAGAAATGCTTCAGCTGTGAACTATAAATGTAAATATAAATGAGGGGAAAAAAAAGAAAACAGCAAACCCTCCCAATGTTTACTTGCTTTTAACACAAAAAGCAGGATTTCAACATTCACCAGAGCAACCATAAATAATATGGCCATCTTTAATTTGGCCTTCAATATCTGACCAACCTTGATTTATCCACAGAAAAAAACAAGTGTCTCTAATTTGCTAACCAATCACAGCAATTCTTTTCTTACCAACCAATAATTCTGCCATCTCTAATTTACCAATAAATAATTCTGCAGTCTCAAATTTACTAACCAATAATGTGACCAATTTGCTGACCAATGATTGTGTCAACTGGTAATACTGCCCCCAGCAAACAGTAATTTGCCAAGCAATATTTGGACCTTTTCCCCCCCAGCAATAAAAAACTTTGGTGGTCTTTGACTCAGTATCTACTACGTTGCTCTGAAACTGCTTAATGTGGATAGTGAGGTTTTTACAAAGTATTTGCTCTCTGTGGGAGTATTTGTTTACATCAACTGTTTAGAAATTGCACAGGTCTCTTGAATGCCCATGAACTAGAATATTGTTTCTCCTTTTAGCAATATTAGCATTTGAGAAAAGCCTGGTTTTAATGTTAGCAGTATTCCTTGGCCTTTTGCTAACTCCTCTGTTAGTACCGTTGTCACCATACTGGGATTTGGTGACAATTCCACAGTGCTTGGACAGTGTGCATTGGAAAAGCAGTGACACTGCTAGCCAGCTCTATCACCTTGCTAGCCTTACCACCCAAGTTGATCCTGTCTGAGCAAAGATTTGAGCTGAAGAAGTTCATATATAAAGACACATGATTGATTTGTTTTTTTCTAATTTCTATGTCCCTTGGCTTGAGTGAAAAACAGGTCTTGAATTATTGGTTTCTTTGAACAATAATAATAGCATTTTGAAATCATGTAGTAACTTCTGTAGTCAATTTTACCTCCAAGAAATGTTACCAATTTTGTGTGATTTTATTAGTTCATATTAAAGCCATTAGCTAACACAACATTAGCTCAGTGAGCAACCACTTTAACTCCCATTTTACAGGGAAAGTCTACAGAGAATAAGGACATAGCAGGAGTGACCATCAGTGCTGAAATTAGTAAAGAATTTCTAAGCTCCAAGCTGCTGGCTCAGAGAGCTACAGAAAATATCTATAGGCTGTTGGAGAAATCACTGCAAAATTATACAACAGAGTATTTACAAAGAGAGAAACTCAGTTTGGGCACAGCTCTATGTGCAAGACAGTAACTGCACCAGCTCACTATATATTGTTCCTTGTAACAAACCGCCTAAAACAGTTTACTAACTAATTGATTGCATATTCCAGTAAATTATTCAAAGAAATATTAATTCCAAAAACAGAATAAAATTTTGAGTTTTATTAGGGAAAAAACCAAACCAAACCAAACCAAGCCAAAATGACACTTGCATTTTAAACTCATATGAAAATATGAATTGATTCTCTTAAAATTTCATCCTGGAAGTAGTACACAGGAAGCACACTCTAAAACTGCATTGCAGGTTATCTTTTTTTTTCCCACCTTGTGGGATAAGCACAGCCTAAGCAGCACTGTTGCTTCTCACTTTTTTCCTCCTGAAGTCTCTGGGATTCTTGACAGAAGCGGCAGAAATGCCATTCTCAGTGTCTGTCCCTTTAGAGTAGGTTGTGAATAGTGAAAGGCAAGTGAGCCAAGAAGGAAGAGCAGTTGGCCAGGAAGGCAGGAATTCCCAGAAGCCTAGAAGTTTGGCATGTTTAATGCTGTCTTGGCGCTGGAGGAACAAGTATAATGCAACTGAAGCTGTGCTAAAGCTTATTTCCTGAACTTAGTTATACAACAAAAGTAAAATATAAAAACTCACTATCTGAGTTTTAGGATAAATAACAATTGTGATGCTAGTTCCAGTTCTATTTCTGTTAAAGATTTCAAATATCCATAATATTGGTTTTTTCCCACAAAAACCATTTGATTCACAAGCCTGGGCCTGTTAAGTTTTCAGCAGCAAACATTTCATTAGCCAGTACTGGGAAGATTAACCTGAATACAAAAAGCAGTACTGCGTATCTGGCAAGTATGAAAAGCAGGTGTGGTGAAATAAAGGCACAAAGAATGTGATTCATGCACCTCTTCCCCATACAAAGTGGGAGAGGGTGTGAAAATGTCCTAAGTAGGAGCTGGAGATTGCTGAGGCCTAAAATGTGAATGAAAGGTAATAGCAGAGGACAAAATACGACTGTGAAAGCAGAAATTACAGAATTAGCAGAGGAACGAGATGGTCAATCAGCAGTACAAGTGACAGAAAACAGGAGCATGTCTACACCTTTCAAGAGCAAACAAAAGTTTCTAGATGTGTGTAGCTGTCTGTGTTTCTCTCTTCAAAGTGAGCATGAAAGGAGAAAAATCTACCAATTTAGGAGTCCTGAAGTTTGTTTTACAGTATGGATATGAGCACATCCTCGGTGTTACAGAGGTAGTACAAAGAAAAGTGCCAAAGTTAAAAACACATTAAAAGCAGATAAGCATATGCATATAGTATTAGCATAAAGTTTTATGTGGATTGATGCAGGTGGGAAGACGGGTTTGCTCTGTCTGGTTAAATTTTCTACATTAGAGTACTATTGATTTTTGTAAGTATATAGGATACTGTATATACCCCATTCTGCTATCCTTACACAGGTTAATTCTTTTATCCATTTCAAACGCGGTCAATCAATAACAGTGATCAGGTAGGTTGTGAAATTGCCTGGAAAACACATCCACAAAGTAAACCAAATACATTGGCTTGTCTATGTGACTTAAAGCTTAGCACAGCATTGAAAATCACTAATGGAACACTGTGCAGTTTGTTCATGCTACGAGCAGTCAAGAATCATGCATAATGTAATAGTGCATCTGCTAACAGCAGCTCACACAAGCTAATTTAATCTTGTTTTACACTAGACACAAGGAATTAATCTTTAAAGCTGCTCCCGTGATTCTCTTTGGCCCTTAAAATATCGAGGGTCTTTTCACCTCCCCATTTACAATACTGTAAAGGGATGCATTTCAGTTATCATCATGTATTTACACTTCATCTACATTAGCTGCAAAATGGATGAAACTCCATAATTTATCAGTCTTGAAAAGCACATTGCTGGCCCAGTCCAGAAGCTGTTTTTTGTGTTGTCGCATCTGAAACTGGTATTGTCTCAGGCTAGACTGTGAAAGTTGGATTCCCTAAATAATTAATATTTAAAAAGAAAGAAATTACTCTTTCTCTTCTTCCCCCCTTGAATGTAGTTTGGCTGTATTAATAACACAAGACTGTCTCACAGCTACTTCTGGTGTACAGGTTACCTTTAATGTTGTTATTATTTTCCTAATTACTTGTATTACCACAGTGCTATTGTGTTTGGCACTATGCAAATGCTGACAAAGACAGTCTTCTCCCCGAATAACTTTTCCCCAAGTATATAAAAAGATACAGACAGATTGGACAGTACAAATTTTTTAAAAAAACAACAAAAAACAAAGAAAAACAAACAAATAAAAACCCAAACCAAACCAAACCAAAAAAACCCAACCAAAATGAAAACCCAAAGCAGTACCAATGAGAAAGACAAGAAATAACATATTCATATATAGTAAACTTGACTTTGGCAAGATTTTAAGATTTCAAGTTGGGAGCTTGAATTTTTGGACCTTTAGTCTAAGAGAGATTTTAGCAGGGCTGTGAAAGATAACAGTGAATTACCTTTGCAAAATGTTCATGGCAAGCTCCTTGTAAGCATAAGGAAGACTTGACAACAAAACAAAAATGCTCAAAGGAAAAAGTAGCAAGTGGAAAGTGGAGACTGGTCACTCATCACTCATCAAGATTCGTAAGGCATATGATATACACCAGTACTATACTTCAGAGAAGGGACAAGTAAACCTGCGAGGTTTCTGACTAGGGATAGCTGTTGAGCTTGCATTTGTGGATTATATCTCAGAGATAACATACAGAAAGAATAGCAAAATGTGAGCAAAGGACACACGTGAAAATAAATAGCTAGTGCAACCTCACTGCTCACTGCAGAAGGGTGAGACTAGATCACCTTTGAAGGTCCCTTCCAACCCAAACTATTCTGGCTGTATAAGACAAATTCATTGGAATCAAATGATGAGGCTGAAATTGATTTAGAGGAGAACACCATCAGAAAGCAGTTCAACAAATTTAGAGCAGAGACAGAGAAGGAAAACAATGAGTAAAAGCGCTAGAAAAGAGGCCAAGAATATTTTTAGACAGAAAAAGTTACATTGTGTTTGTATGATGCAGGGTTAACCCAATATAGAGACACATGAGAAAGATACACTTGTCAATATTCTAAACATGAAAAGGTCACCAGATGGAGATGAAATTAGAGGAAATGGACTGAAATGGAGAAACAAAACAACCATCATGAACTGTAAGAGAGGAGGAAGAAAATTCCTTGTGGAGGAAAGAAAAAGCAAGCAGGATAGGCAAAGAGGTGGTTTCAAGTTTTCTTGGGAAAAATTAGTAGTAATAACATAAAGGTGACCTGGACTGTTGGCATAGTCTCAAGATAAAATGCAGAACAAAAAATACATTATGAAAGCCATGTGCTTTAATTTGATATTGATCTGTAGGTAAGCATGCTAGCAGGCAGCAAGCATGACAGAATCTGTTTGTTTAGTCAGGTCTACAGTGAAGAAAAACACTACTTTTGTGCCACATTTGTCTTGTAGGAATAGTGGAGTTAGGTCAATGCCAACCTTTCACAATTTCCAATTTCAAATTTAGATTCAAGTCAGCCTTCCAAACCCAGTTAGGACCCTCAGGTTTTATTTTGCATCCTAAGAAATACAAATATTCCCCAGATCCTCTAGAAAACTGTAAATTGAAGTCCTTTGAAGCACCTTCAAGACCACTTCAGAGGTTGGTGAAGTGTTGCAGTTGGAGCATTCACGAAAGACTGTTCATAAAATACCTCTGCTTAAGCTTTAACTTTAAATAAGCCTCATGAGATCCAAACCTATCTCCCACTCCTATTTATAGTAAATGCTTAAGGAACAAATAAGAAAAAACAAAGTCTGTAAGGACAATCTTTATACAGATACAAACTAGTAATTAGAGAAAGAATTCCCTAAATCCATTCAGACTATTTCTTGCTAACATTTTTAAAAATACATCCTTAAACAGTTTTGGAACACTTGGACATAGCTCTGACCTTAAAAATGCACAATCCCAAGACAGTCAAGTAGTCAGAGAGTAGTGGAAAAAGAATAACAATAATAAAATTATACAATTTATACATGTCAACTTGATTCACAATAAGCACAGCAGATCTTTAAAAGGGACTTAAATGTCAACAAAGTGTTATGAATGAAAGAACAGAATAAACATCCATTACATTACAGAGTATGTGAAAAACTGCATGGAAAATAGAAATCAGATTTGATTTAAGATTATGAAACCATAAATTCACTTGTACTTCTTATATGCTTCGCTTGTCTCATACAGTACTTATTGTTATTTCTAAAGGGAAAAAACCCTAACATCCTGTGTAATCATTACAATTTACTGGTTCCTTGTGCTTCCAAAAAATACTTTATTGACTCCATTCTCTTTTATAAATAATTTTTAGCTCCTTTCTGTTTGTTTTAAATGTATCTTAGTAAATAATTAGTGATAAACCCTCTTTTTGTATGTACACATGCATACATAAATGATATATAATACACACATCTAAAAAAATGCTTTTTCTCTCAGATATTTAAGGTAATTTTAATACAAGATATTCAGTATAAACAAACACTTAAAAACAAAATTTAGCAGAATTTCTTGTAAAATTAGACTTGATGCTGTGAGCAAGGCCTGTGCTGTAAAGCTTCTTGCCATAAAAGGAAAGTTTAAGTAAACAGTACACTGTTTTTATTACAAAAAAAGAAAAAAAAAAAGAAGAAAAAAGAAAAAAAGAAAGAAAAATGCCAAGCCCAGTCAAAATGCATTATTAGGGTGTCCAGGAAATTATAGCTTGTGTCCATTAGTCCTTTCAGGGTTAATATTGATGCAGATATTATTTCTATCCATGGTACCATTTATTTGAAATATTATGACTGGGAGTAGCTGCAGCAGTGAATCAAATCAATTGATAGAGCAGTTAGCCCCGCAGTCAAGGCTGCCTTTACACCATGCAGCGAGCATGAAATATTATGGAGATTGTTCTTTAAAGTGATCACTTTATCATCATTTGTCTGCAGCCCAGGCTATTCCTTCCTTCCTCGCTTCCCTGTTGGGTTAGAGCTGTCATAACTCAATCAGCCGTATAATGCTGTTCATAGCACCTCCGTAGCAGGTATTGAACCTGTCAAGGGCCACTGAGGGAATTATACTTATCCATTTTGACAGCTAGCAACACCACTCTGATATTTATGTCAGTTTATATATGTATGATATGTATTTCTTAAATGTAATTAGAAGCCCGTTTGTGTGTGATATATCTGAATTGCCCAGAGCTGCCCATGATTAAGACATTGATTTCTAACCTTGTGCATTACTGGAGAAGGGAATATGACAAGCTCCATCACTCAGGGGTTGCAGCTAACCTCTTCTGTCTATATACATCATATGAAATTGTCACTATTGTTTATCTGTCCAGCAAAGTTGACTACAAAGCGACTGTTTTTTTTTGTCTTGCTAAATAAACTGAAAGACTGTAAAACAAACCATTGTCTCTGTCCCTCCACAGCACTTGTGTTCCGCAGCCATGTTACTTGGACTAAGGTGACAAAAGCAGACCATACTCTGCAAGCTGAGTGAACATCGCCATCATGTTTGCTTTATCTCATCTTCTCATAGGTAGCTACAGCACATGATTTGAATTTCAAAGGGAAATTTTTGTAGATATCCCATGTGCTAAGCAATAGAAAATATACTCTATTTCCCTTAAAAATGGAATAAAGACAAATAACAAGAAAAAAAAACAAAAAAAGAACAACAAAAAAAGGCCGGCAGCCAAAACTCAACCAGCTCTTTATGCTTATTCATCTATTTTGTTATGGTTACAGAATGAGATTATTACACAAAATAGTTACAGTATGTATGATTAGCCTCCTGACTTTTTTCCCTTTTGATATCCTACTGGTTTGATGTTATATTTGCCAGACTATTCTTCCTCTTATTGCAGAATTAACACTAAAGCAAATCTTTTCTGTTGGTTTTTGGTTTTGTTGGGGTTTTTTCTAGGTGGTGGAGTGGCCGTTTTGGGGTTTTTTTGGTTTTGTTGTTGTCAGTTTGGGTTTTTTTAAAGTTCCTAAACGTTAGGTTAGGATTTCTGAATTCTAATTTAGGCAATTCAGATTCTCTGGCTCACATGGCATAATCTATTGATCTTTACCTCTGAAAACTGACACCTTTACTTTTACCACCATTTCCCTCAAAAAAATAATCTCCTCCTGAAGATATCTGGGGTCAAAAGTTTCAACCTGGGTAGATTTCAAAAAAGATCTGTAGTAGATTATATTTTGAAAAATTCTCTTTATAGTTCTGGTTGGACAATACAAGATTCTAAGGAAATTTCAAAGCATCATTTTAGAGGATTAGAACTTTCCATATCTTTAGATTCAACAGCATAGGTGGACAGTTTAAGCTGTCACCCATCATCAATAGAAGATTCCTTGAAGCTTGCGGAGATCAGAGATCAGGGTAAATTGTAGGATCCTATTTCTGTTTGGGTTTCTTTTAAACAAATAACAAATGAATCCAAGAAAAACAAGAAGCCTGCAAACAATGTTTACAAACAGATGTTAATTTTGGAAAGCATAACTACCTTTACCAAAAACTCCCATCACAACCTTAACATTACATTAACTGCACTTCATTTTGAGATTCAAGTGCTTATATGAAATATCTCAGTGAAACACAGAAGCAGCATTAAAAAGGTCAAGGGGTCCATCTGTGTCTCTAGATATATTTGTGACAGATCACTAGAATATAATCTAGAAAACATCTATTCTGCTTACCAGCCTCCCACAGAAAACCTTTTTCTTTTCTCAGAGGAGCGAAAAGATACCAAAAGCTACAGACTGTCATAGAAAAAGCACAAGCATTCAAGCTAAATATTATTCAGATATCATTGTTCTGACCTTCCCTTAATAAAAGCCAATGACCTCTGTAATCCAAACATCTATGATGAGCTATGTGGTTTAATTCATATGCTTCTGATGCAGTTCTTCTAGATTGGTTAATATATACTGAAAATGGAAACATAATTTTGTTTTCTGGCTACAGCCTGATGTGCTTGTAGCTGATGACTTTTCTGTAACTAGGATTAAAAAAACAAGACAGAAAATAATTTTCCTTACCTCTGAAATAAGAGGGCTGCATAAAATGTATTTACTTTCTGATTTATCACATAAAACCATGATAGAATGGAGTAAAATAGGGTGGGTGCACCAAGGAAAGAAAACAAAATTGGTATTATCTTGCAAAAAATTATAGTTATTGAATCTAAAGTGCTAAATGTTAATTGGAATAAATCTGACAAACTTGTTTATAACTTCTGTTAAGCTACACCAGGTAAGGTTTCGACCATTAGAAAACAGATGCATTAGTCAAGGGTACAATCACACAAGCTACATCTGGCCACATTATCTTGGGAGACAAATATTTACACAGCCTATAGTACTAAATGACACAGACCTCAGTGACCATATGGGACAATCCATACAATTACTGCCCCAAAAATATCTTCAGTGTATTAAGATGTAGTTTCCTACAAATTTTATTACGTCAGGTCCACTTTGCAAAGCTCCTTTTCTTTTTTTTTTGAGAAGTAGATGATCTCAGATGCAGTTGGAAGCAAAACCTCAAAACTCACTGACAGTAAATTGCAAATGATTTTTCTTACATTCTCATAAAGATATGAAACAAGGAGGGAACCTTTTAATTACTTTTGGTTTGAAAAGGCTTTTCCAAAAAGGGCTCAGAATTATTCTGTTTCTGCCATGTAAAGATAAGGATGTGTCAAACTTGAGAGTTATGGTTTATTCTTTGGATGCTAAAAAAGTTTGCTTCATTTCAAAACATTCCAAGATTATTACAAATGCACCTTTCATATGGATACTGGAATTAGGAACCTTTTAGTTTTAAACACTGGAACTCTTTAACAGCGTACAGGAACAATTCATAAGGGAGTAAGAGGAAGAATTATTGAACACATTTCATACAAAATTTCATGTTTAATGTGTCTAAATCACATCTCATAATTTCTGATGACTTTCATTTGACCAGCTATGCATTTTTCCAGGAGAAAATAGATGTACAGAAATAACAAATTGTCTCAGCTGGAAATGGCCTGAACACTAGTGTTAACTAAAAGCACCATCCTTTCTTTAATAACAATGATCAAGACTCTCATTTTACATCTCCACAAAGACAGCTCACTTCCAGCAGCAAAGTGCCCCTTTAACACCACTGGTTAAGAGCTGATGCAGAGCACAGAGTCCCAGCAATGAATCACCCATGTTAATTCCATGCTTTGCATGAAAGATCAGACAATTTCATAGTGCTGTGTTATTTAACTGCCATACTTCAGTGTGTTGCATAGAACACTTATGATGCATTTTGTATATTTAAAACACTGTGCAAAGATTATAAATGAAAATAAGGCAGGAATTATTATTTTTGTTCCTATGAGAAAAGTGAGGCAACTGAGTAAATGGCATAGCTAATGCCCTTGAAAGCACCCTGTTCCTTTTGCTAGGAACCAGCATGTTGCTACATATGCTTTCTGTGATTTGCTTATAGTATGACCACACTGAGAATGCCCGATGTCCGATCCCAGAAGCTAAGCAGGGACTGGCTCAGGACTTGTTTAAGGTTAAACAAATATTTAAAAATACCACCAAGGCATCTTCCCCAAGGCTGGACACTCATGAGGGTGTGTGGCTTTGTATGCGTAAGCACTTAAGCCAGTGGGCCCCTCCAATGCTTTGGAATTTCATCTCTGAGCAAATGCAGAATCTGGAAAAAATTAGCAGAACACTTAGACAAGGTGTGCTGTAGTCCTGGCAATACCAGAGAGGGACAACTTGCTGCAACGTGCTGGGGCTCGGCCTACACCTAGAGAGCCTTGCTCTGTGAGAAACAGGAAAAAGATATCTGATGGCAAAGCAATAGACAATGCAGTTACTCAAACACCAAGCATGGCAGCTACACCAACCCCAGCGACAAGCACAGCAGCTGCTCAAACCCTGACAACAGACACTGCAGCCACTCCAACCCCAGGGAAAGACATTGCAGCTGAACCAAAGGATCAATCAATGCCAGTATCAGTTGCCCCTATAAGAGGAAAAGCAAATAAAAGGCACAAAAAGCAATTAATGCAGGGAAGGAAGATGAAGAAGGGCACAAAGTAGAAGGGATAGCATCTAAACAAGAGTTATTACTACAGGAATCAGAGGAACAGGAAGAAAAAGAGGTAACTTCTTGATCCCAGACCTCGACTGAGCTGCGGAACACATGAAGAGATTTCAGCCATCTTCCAGGGGAGCACATTGTCACCTGACTGCTCCAATGCTGGAACAGTGGGGCCAATGGTCACAGACTAGAAGGTAGGGAAGGCAAGTGACTGGGATCATTTGCGAGGGAAGGGGGAATTGACAAAGCAATTGCAAAAGAGAAATGAATCCTCAGCCTCTGGAGGTGGCTTTTGGCAGCTGCAAAGGGTGACATTATATGTCACCCAAGCAAGTGGACCAAGATAGAGAAAGGCCTCTAGTACCTGACGGAATCAGCCATTCTAGAGATGATCTATAGTAGGACAGATGGCAGGAATGCACCTGTGGATCCAGATGAAGTCAAATGTACATGACCCATGTGGTGGAAGTTTACACAGAATGGGCCATCATCATATGGCCACTCATCGGTATCAATGACCTGCAGTGAGGTAGCAGCAGCAACAGAGGAGGAAGTGATACATCAGCTCTGGGAGTTTGAAGACAATCTCACCCCTTCCGTCATTTCAGCTGTGGAAGAACTGTCCCAGGAGGTCAAACAATTGAAAGATGATGTACCCAGCTCCCCATGTGTACTGACCCACATCTCAGCTATTAGGAGGTGGAGCCTGACATCATGGACTGAATGAACTCAGCAGACTTTATAGGGATGGTCTATGGGCTAAGGAATAATATCTGTTTCAGTGTGTGTGTGGATATATAGACATAAATATATATTGTCTCATATATATATGCATGTATGAGACAAAAAGTGATGGCATATTGAAAAATGTGGGATCTGAGCATGATGTAAAAGGCATGGAATAAGAGGTGGATACTGTCCTGGGTTTGTCTGTAACAGTCATTTTTCTCCTTTTTAGTAGCTGGTGCAGTGCTCTGTTTTTGACTTTACTCTGAGAACACTGTTGATAACACACTGATGTTTTAGTTGTGTGTTTGGTTCAGTTTAGTTAGCTCAGAAATCCTTACTCTGATCAAGGACTTTTCAGTCTCATACTCTGCCACGAAGGAGGAGAAGCCGGAAGGAAGCAGAGACAGGACATTTGACCCAAACTAGCCAAATGGGTATTCCATGCCACAGTATGGCATGCCCAGTTGTCCTGGGTTCAGCAGTAGCAGTCATTTTTCTCCTTCTTAGTAGCTGGTGCAGGGCTGTGGTTTTGACTTTCGGCCTGGGAACAGGGCTGATAACACCGATGGTTTTAGTTGCTGCTCAGTAATGTTTACTCTGACCAAGGACTTTCTGAGTCTCATGCTCTG
>WYDI02040835.1:0-29793 GCA_009867235.2 Psittacus erithacus
GAAATTTACACGGAATGCACCATCATCATATGCCCATTCATTGGCAACAGTAACCTGGAATGACATAGTACCACCAACAGTGGATGAAATGACCCAAAAACTCCGAGAGTTTGAAGGCAATCTCACCCCTTCCATCATCTCAGCTGTGGAAAAACTGTCCCAGGACATCAGACAATTGAGAGACAATCTATCTGATCTATCCAGCTCCTCAGCTATTAACAGAAGACGTCCTACTATTCGAGAGAGAAGATATAAAAGGTGCACTCCATGGGCCACCCTATGGTTTTACCTGCGGGATCACGGAGGACATGACAAAGTGGGATGCAAAACCTACTTCAGTTTTGGAGGAACGGGTGCGTGAATTGAAGAGGAGAACAAAGGTCAAGGCTGATCATCCCATGAGAGCTGTGGCTTCAGTCTCTGGGAGCTGAGGGAGGAAGGGGGGAGTGAGTGAGCAGGCTGCGTGGCAGGGCTTAAACCACGACAACCTCATTATCAGATTTTCTTGAACTTCAGCAATTCATATGAGTGCTGCTGGAAAGGCAGAGCGGAAGGGGGAGGCTGCTGCGTTTCTCTGCAAGGCGAGAAAGTGTTTCCCTGTCAGCGAGGTTTACTCAAGCTGGTGAAACACATTTCAATCAAGTATCTCCTGGAGGCACGCGACAGCACATCAAGGGCTTCTTCAGCGTGGGGCACTAAATGGCAGAAAGGTAAATACAGAAAAAGAAAGGCAGGAAACGCAGCATTAAATAATAAATAGCCCTAGAGGTCTCCTGTTCACTAACAGGGGTCAGGGCATCCACTGACTGACAAAGAAAGGAGGGGCAGGGGTGAGGCAGTGCAAAGGGATCTTTGGCAGATCACAGGCTAAGCATGTGCACTATCCACATCGCTGCTGGAAACCAGAGCTCACACACCCCTGACTGCCGGGCACTGGCAGGGCTGCCCAGGGGGCTGCTACAGGGAGAGCCATCTCCACAACCAGAACACTCCCTCATCAGCCACTTCCAATCTCTCAGACAACACCTTATGTGGTTTTTTACACCAAAACACACACAAGCACGAGCAAGAACCCAACTCACACCAGGGCTTTTCTCCTTTGCACAGAGGTTGTTGCACAAGTCACGGTGGGAAGAGGCCCCTTTTAAAACACTGAAGTCCACAGCATCTGAAACCAGAGCGTGCTTCAGTTTTGTTACTTAGCGCTTTTGGCAGCCGGCTCCACATATGTAACTGCTTTCCCAGCTTTTCCCCCCTGGAAGAATGCAGCTTTCCCAAATTGTCAGCACTTCAGCCAGCACAGCCCCAGCAAACGCACCGACACAATTACAAAACCAGAGGAAAGGTTTCTCCCTCCCTGCCCTCTCCCTGAAGGGTCGCAGACACGGAGTCAAATCCCAGACCTGCCGAGTCCCACGTTGGGTGGCAGACTCTTGGTTTTCCAGATGTCGCACAGCCTGGGCTGCCACATGTCCCAGGATCCCAACCCCACAACCCCTGCACGCACAGAGTGCCGTGGGACCCAGCTGGGATGCATCAGCCTTGCAGCGCAGATGCGGAGCTCCCCAAGAGCTGGCAGCCCCCCGCTGCTGTTTGTGCAGGGAGCTGTGGAAGCTAGGGATGAAATCCCTGCCTGCACTGGGGTAGCTCATGAACTTGAGCATGTTAGAGAGGTTTGGCACAACTTGGACACTATGAGCAGCATGGGATGATCAGGAGAAGCTGTGTGCAACAGAGATTTCGCGGGAAGAAAGGAAAGAGGTATTTCAGCCTCTCATTTAACCTCCTAAAGGACCATAGAATAGTTTGGGTTGGAAAGGACCTTTAAAGGCTGTGCATGTCCAACCCCCTCAGAAGTGAAGAGGGACATCTTCAACCAGCAACCTTCGTAAGGATGCTCAGAGACCAGTCTAGCCTGACCTTCAGTGTTTCCCAGGATAGGACATTCACACCTCTCTGGGCAATGTGTTCCATAAATAATAAACAATTCAAGGTACTCAACTGTTGTCAGTAACCTCCTGCTAGACACCCATTGAAAATCATCCCTTTCCTCAGTTTTCCTGTCAGCACAGTGAACTCAGAGCTTCTGGTCCGAGCTCTTTGCTCCATCCCTGCCTGTGAAGCCCAGGCAATCAACAACAAATTACCTCCCCCTGATTTGAAGCCTTTCCTTGATTTCTGTTAAAGGCCCCATCACCTGAACACAGCAGGTTTTACCACGAACTGTTGTAGCTGACCCAACAGGTCTGATGTCAAACAGCTCCCTCTCCAGCAGAAAGCTCTACAAGATGGTTTCACATGGTACAAAGGTTTAACACTCGCTTTTTGTAGTGTTACCTGCCCTCCAAGCAGGGTAAGCTTTGGCTCTGTGGCCTCAAGTCCTAACCCTTGGGTAACCTGGACCCTGCTTGCACACCTAAGCATTTCTAGAGCATCCTTCACCAACACTAATACTATGCCAGGCAACAGTCTCATTAACCTCATTAACCCAAATGAGATTTTTGTAGGGGCTCCTAGGAAGATGTGCTTCACTGAGACCAATACAGGGTTTTCAGACCTTCTCCAGAGATCTGGAGAAGTACAATGTCACATCTCTCTTGTGTTGGGGGCCGCAGAGCTGGATGCAGGACTGCAGGGGGATCTCAAAGCAGTATCTGAACTCTGCACTGCTCATTCACACTTTGAGACACTCTTTCCCCATCAACCATTATTTTGAGAAACAGAGCCAATCTGGATGGCTGCTGTGCTGAAATTAGTGTTTGACACATAATGCCCCTGCTCTAAATGAGCTCAATTAAAATTCATGCACTTTACAGACTAATGGTAGGTGGAAAAAGGAACACTTTTTGTGTCTGTGCTGTCACCCAGCTCTTGCACCTCAGCCTTACCAGAGCATCCTCTATTGCAAACACAGGCACATGGCAGGGCACCGCAAGGCGGGCTGCTGTCTCTCAGCAAGCGCTAAAACCAACTACATGTATGCAAGTACACTGCAAATTCTTTACAGCTACAGTAAATCCACTCTTCACAGAGCAGGAGGAAGAAGTCAATGCACTGACAATAGTGCCTCAAACCTTCCAGTGTGAGCTTGGAGCAGCTCTGGGGTTTCCTACAGCAGCTCTCGCCTCCTTCTCAGGCATTGGGATGGAGCCGTGAGCTGGAGGTCACCTCAGGGCAGCAGGATCAGGATCTGAACATGGTGTATGTTTTATGAAGAACAGAGGGGCCAAGTGAGGGGATAAATCTTATCTCTCCTATTAAACCATACTTTTGCTGGAGGATTCAGCAGGAACACTGTGAACTCTTCTGCATATGAGCAATACCTAAGGAAGGGAGATAGTTTGGAGAACTGATTTAGAGCCTAAAATTCATATCTTAAAAATGATACAGGCATTTAGGAATTAAGCCTTATTTGCATTTAGGTTCTTAGATATCTATGTAACAGCTCAATAACATTTGAAGCAGATTGTGATGCTCATTATGGGCAAATGGAGAACCCGCAATGTCTAAAAGTCATTCTGAGGAACAACAGGAAACAAAGCCTTCGGTCCCTGATCTGGTGACTTCTCTTGAAAGATGATTCAGAAATCCAAGGAATCTTCTAAGCTATGCCTGGAACTTTGCAAGGGTCCTATTTTAACATGGGCTGTGTAGACAGGAACAGACATTCACCTTCTTCTTCAAACTCGCCTGTGATCTCTGACCTGAGCCTGCAATGAGCACTCAGCTGCAGGACCAGCGCATCTTGCTGTTTTAATGGGACTTGAGCCCTTTTGGGAATCCTGAAGGAAGGATGGGATACAATGCTGGAACCGGTCCTACAAGGAGCCTTTTGGTCCATGAATGTACTAAAACTCCCTCTGAACTGACACTGCCATTCATTAGAGAGATCTGAACATGTCCTTAAGTGTTGGCTTTAGAGATATTTAAGCAGCTGATCATTACTTGTACATGTAAAAGGCAATAAAAAGGAAAAATTAAGGCAAGAGTGATGATCTCACTCACTTTGATTAAGGGAGCCATAAATTCTGGCGTGATGTGGGTTGATAAAGCCTGCTGTCACACGAGTGCTGCTATTGTCTGAAGCAGTCCCAAGGAAACGCTGGTTTGGCTCCAGCCTGTGAGGTGCAGGATGTAGGGGTAGATCAGGGCTGCACTGTGCCCCATATGGTTTGTAAGACCCAAACTCCTTCTTTGATGGAGTCTGTACTCTGAAGAGCGGAGGGGAGCAAAGCTTGGAGAAACAACTTCTTTTGCAGGCAGGGAAGGGGAGGTCTGAGAGTTACAGAGGATATTTGGGAAAAGCTTGAACCCAGCTGAACCCCACAGTCCTCTTTCCACACAAAGCAGCAGAGAGTTTCTTTGCAAGCCTGAGCTCATTCAGGAGTTTCCCTACTAACATCCTGTAGTCAAGTCATAGCCCAGCTCCTTAAACCCTGGTTCAGTTTCCCTGTTACAAAACAGAGGTTCTATAGTCCTGGTCCATCTCACAGCATTAATCCATGGTGGATTGCAAAGTACTCTTGCGTTTGTTCTCTGTAACAGCAAAACACCCCAACACCACTGCAGCAGAAACAGCGTAGACAGCAAAATACAAGAAATAACACCTGTAGCAAGAGCAGCACCTTTTCTGCTCAAGTGCACCCTGGTTTTGGCATCAGAAACACCACTTCCATGGATTTAGAGGTGTTAAGAGGCCAAGTAAACACTGGTTTCCCCTGGTTTGCCTCCCTGTTTCTCTGACTGGAAATGCAGTGGTTTATGCAGTGAGTCCAAACTGACACAGTGAGGGGTACAGGGCCCTGCATCCCCTGCTCTTTGCCTGCTGAGCTGAGTTAGATGCAGAAGCAGTTGTATGTTGTCTCCATGCCTTCGCAGTGCCTATGGTGCCAGAGGAAAACCAGAATGTTTTATTAAGCATATTACAGCAATAACGCTGTTTTGTTGGGATATTCCCTGGCAGTTAACGTCTTGCTGGATCAAGTACCTTTGGCTTTGCCTAGGGCCCTCAGATCCTCCAGCCATTTAACTGCCAGGAAAAATACTCTGTTGGTGACTACAATTTAATTAGAGAAGACTTTTTAAGGCGTAAGATCAGGAAACACCTTTCCCCCTGCCAAGTCATCCCCAAGTGCTTTACAAAGCATGAAGGACGATAATAGCAGTGTGATGTCCAAGTAATCCAGCCCAGCAAGCACCAGGTATTGCCCTCATTCACCCAGCAGGAGATGACAGGATTCCTGAGGAGGGGGACTGTTGTCTTAGAAATTAATGTTTTGCTCTCTAAACTGTACCTTTGGTGCACTGGTGTCCTCCCAGGCATGTTTTGCTGTATTATTCATGCACTGATCATGCACTAAGCCAGAAAGATTCCTGTCTCACTGTAGCTGTGAAGCTGAGTGAGGCTAAAGGACAAAGGGGATTTTGGTACCCACATTTTCTTTAGTCTGTGCCCTTTCACAGTAGCAGGTGAGTGGGATGGGAATGTTCCTGAGCACTCAGGTTCAGCCGTGTCTGTAGTTCAGCTGCTTGAGTGGCATCTGGTGCGGCTGTACCACTTGTTTCCCAGTGCCTTGGCACACCTCGGAGGTGGCTCTACCACCAGGCACACTGCACCCATCACCTCATTTCACAGGCTGCAAACACACTCTTGGGTTCTTTTTGTGACAGCTTTTTTGCCCTGGAACAGCTCTAATGTAGTTTATAAGCCTTGGCGCAACATACCTCCCACAAGCCAAGTGCAGGGACACCCTACAATAGTATCTTGGAATAAGCAGTACTCTTACAACCCTTCTTGTAAAGTCCTGCTCACCTTGCTTCACCTAAAAAGGCAGCTGAGGCAAGGAAAGGCCAAACATCTTACCAAGCATTCACAACATATCCCCACATTGGGCTAGTCTCACAAAACCTCATTGCATTTAACAGCAACAAGGGAATAAACGCAACACTCCAGTGGGCTTTTTCTGGTGTTAGGATTTAAGTTCTTACAGGGGTAAAAGGCATCTGAAGAGTTTCATGGGTGGCAAAACTTCTTAAAACAGAGTCTGAAGGATGGAGTTGCATCTCAGCGTGCCCCCCAGGCACTCACTATAAGGAAACGCCAAGCCCCTGCTCTGCCATGTGGCAGACTCAGCTTCACCCATCACCTCACCCAGCTCAGATGCCTGTGAAGACAGGAGTACGCACACTCTGAGCACACGTGGCAGACATCACAATGTATGGCACTGAAGATTATCATTTAATAAAGCTGAGCCAATCCCTACATTATTTAATGATTTAATTGATGACTGCAGTGGAAAGCTGATAAAAGCACAGGCTTGGCCTATAAACCACCTTTTCCTCTGTTTACTAAGTGCAGTGGCACAACATACTGAACTGAATACATCTGAGCATAAAGAGGGCATTCTTTAGCATACAGGTAATTATTGCATTTAATAACTACTGCTGCTGTAGGTATTGCAGATTAATTTAACACCACACACATGAAAGGGAGGCAAAGTGGGGTGTAAACACATGCAGGTGTGAGCAGCTGATCCTACTAATGCACGTGAATCCCTTTACTCCAGCAGAAGGGAGGGAAACACAGCAGCTGCTTCATGCTCCTCCATCACTATATCAGCCTTTTTCCCCGTGCTTCTACCCAGGACCAATCACTGTTGTTGCTAAACTATCCCAAGGTCACAACAAGCCTTTATGGCCACTAGCTCCCAGGGCTGTCCCACCACAGCCAACTTCACAGGCTGAGCTGCAAAAGCTATCAAACAAATAAGAATGAGGTGGGAACCATAAAACACTTTGCTAGCAGCAAATATGTTTTGCATTTGTTTAGGAAAGGAATGGCGGATGATCTACAGTTATTTTCCTTTGTCCTTTGAGAAAACTCTTCTTCTGAGTGTTTTCCCAAGCACTGGCTTTGGTGGTAGAGGCACACAATGGTCAGCTCAGTGAGACGGTATGGAAGGCTTTCAGCTCCAGCCTCCAGGTGAGCAAGGAGAGCCAGCACAGGGGGGCAGCTGTTTCAGTCACCTTGCTGGAACATCCTTCAGCAAAACACTCTGCTGCCCTAACACTAAGGCAGCCACCTCAAATCACCACTCCTCTCTATGCCCCAGTGTGAGTAGTTCCTACTTCTCTAGTGCTGTTTGCAATAGACTGATGGAGTTGCAGAGCAGGACACCACCCAACAGAGTAAAGAGGACTGGAGGCACCAAGAACTCACACAAGCTTGGTACAGTGCACATAGTAATGTAACAGCTGAAGCTCACTAATACCCACCCTTGCCTTCCTAAAAGAAGCTGTTACAACACAAGGGAGTGTAAAGGCTTGCAAACCATTCTGTTAAACAGGTGATGCTGCAGCAAAACTATCTTGAGAGCACTGATGCTGCTCATAGCTGTGTCCAGAAAACAGTCATTGTGCTCAGGTTATACCTTTAATGTCTCTTGTAATCTCATTTGATGATGCACTGATGCAGGTGCTGACAATGTCCCTTCCCCATTCCTGATCCTTTCCCCCTTCAAGAGGCACACGCATCTGCAGCCCTACTGCTGAATAAGATTGCAAGATCAGAGCTCTCACCCTGCAGAAATTGGTAGGGAAATGTATTCATTAGGAAACACTGAGATTGTGTTAGATGTATAGATAGGTACAATTTGAACAGCGATACATTTTGGCAAGATGCTATTATGTATTTACTTGCACATGGTATAATAAAGATGACAATCAACAGCTTGTGTCAGGAGTGGGGACATTCAGAAAGGAGTTCTATTTAGCAGAAAAGCCAGCACCTCGTTAGCTTCTGACATCTGCAAATAGCTCCCAGATGCTCTTGGGCTATCTTGGCTAGCCAGACACACCATCTTCATTTATGTCATCTTAGTACCACAGTCAGAAACACTTACTTACTGCTTAATGCTTCAGATAAGTGTAAAGGTTACTTTGTAGAGTAAAAAGGGGCCGTATGTCAGCTTTCCTCTGTTCCTACATGCCTCAAGAGGTCCCGGTCTGCAAAGCAAAGGTGAGCCTATGACAATGCTATAGCTGAAGGAAACTGCACATCCTGCAAGCAAATATTTCCACCAGAATTTCAAGGGTACCAGGAAAGTCCTTTTGAGTTTGTGTCAATGACTGACAATGACTTTCCAATCACAAACATGGATTATTAGCCTGAGGTGATAATGCCCGTGGCAGCTTTGTGGCTGCTTTCACATGAAAGGTTCTGGCAAACACTCTCAGGGATGAAGGCTACTGCCACAAGTACGCTGCACGCCTCAGCAATATGCAATATTGTTCAGCATCCATGGGTTAAACCTTTCAGAGGCTACATGTGATCACTCACTTTACAGTGTCCACTGGAGAAACTGAGGCACAAACGGGCTTGGCTGCATTTTCATATTATATATGTGAGCATCTGGTCTTTAGTAACACCCAAAGCCAAGTGGATGGAAATCACAGGACAGGAGTCTGTCTCCTGTCCCCATGTCACCAACTCCAGCTGAGCTGGAGGCAGTGGCTTCTTGGCCAGGCAGCGGCTTCTTGGCCAGGCAGCCCACTCGCTCCCATCTGTAGCATTGCTCACTGCCAGAACAGCTTCTTGTGTTTACAGGATTTTCCAGACTTTGGGCATGCCTCACACGGATGTGTAATCCTTGCTATTCCCACAGATGTCCAAGGGAGATGAAGGGAGCATCTGACCGTCAGGCAGGCTCATTTTCTATACATATACATGGGCACACCTTAAATGAGAGCAGATAATGCACCAACCCACTTCATTTCACTTTTCATCCTCCTAGTAAATAAAGGCTAATTATGAATTTCTAATTTCCACTGCTGAGACAAAGCACTTTTGCTTTATTTCCTTCTGATTTCCTGTCTTCAGAAACCATAGGAGTTCACGCAGCCACTGGTGCCTTTATGCAATAGGAAATACAATCAAATAAGGAAATTTATGTAAACTCTGGTTTTGCAAGAGGAAGATGTGCTACTGTGTGCGAGTTGGCAATGAATAGGCTCTCATAATGTATTCCTCATTGCTTTTCCTTAGCAGACAGTCAATACCCTTGAGAGAAGTTAATTAGATCCGCTTCACTCCGTTTGGTCCTACCACTCTGAGAGCTGAATACAGGGGAGAGGGAAATCCCAGCAAAGCAAATTGACTCAATTAGAGTAAGAGACCACTGAACAATCATTCCCATTGTCTGTGATCACAGAGGATGATACACTTTTAAAGCAAGCATGAAAATGTTAAAACAATTATCTTAAAATATTTGCGCAAAATCCCAGTTCAGTAACAGGATGCAAATGGAAACTGAAAAGGAGCCATTTTCAAAGGCCCCAGTGTACACACACACTACGTTCTAGAGACATACACCTGTGTGTAGCTGTCTGAAACCACTCGCCACAGATATTAGTATTTCTAAGCAACCATTTGCACATCAAACTAACAAAGGTAATTGTACATACAAAGCAGGCATCTAACGCACATGTACTTCCAGCTGTATTGCTGTTGAACTGGCTGAATGGATTGAAAATGTACAATAAAATGACAGTTCTGTAGGCTTTGTTAAAAAGCTGCTTAGGAAGCTGACAGTTCAGGAATACCCACCTTTGGTTTAGCTTCCCTTCCAATGGGTGATGACTGTCACCCCATAATTGCAGGACGTATCTACTGTATTTTAATTGATCATCCTTTAGGTATGGACTGGCCAGCTATGAGGACTGATGCCTGTAGCTAAAACTCCCTGCTGTTGGCCTGGTTACAGTTAAGGCAGATGAATAGCAAAATGAAGGAAACTGGTCTCAAATCATGCAGCAGATCAGTGAAGTTCACTCAGATCCCAAGTTCCACCAGCCCTGCTTGGCTGCCTTTACTTCCTGAAATAAGCTGTTACGCAGCACAAGTCCAAAATACGTTTTATGGCACAGACACAGTCTTTATGGGGTCAGCTAAATGCAAGCTTCTTCAAGGGCTCCAGCATGATCAGAATTAAGAGAGTTTTCGTCTTTGTTTTCTCATACAAGACAACAAATGCATCTGTGCGTGCTTAAGAGAACAGCTCCATAGGTACCAGCACTCATTAGGAAAGATGAGCTATGGGCAAATTCAGCCTCATCTGATAGAGGGGAAGAAGTCTTGGAGGCACCAAACTCCTGCCAATGTTGTAACCTGGGGCATGACTTGCTGAAAAACGTCAGCTAAAGCCCAGACACTGTGTAACTGTCAAGTTCAAACTTGCTGGGAAAAGCCACAGGACAAATCCAGCCTCTGGGAATACAATCCCATTAGAGACAATGAAATAAAGCATCATCTGCGAGGTACAAAGTGATATTCTGAGTATTTTGCTGAAGCTCAGCACTGGGAAGCTTTGTTATTTCCAGGCAACCCAACTAAGGGGTAATGGAAATGGCCTTTGGGATGAACTGGAAAGGATGGATGTTTGCCTGTTATAAAACACCTGGTGCAGACACAGAGCAAGAAGAATTGCATGGCCACCAGCTAAAGCTGAAGGGAGACCTTTCACAAGGAAACTACACCCTATCGCCTGCCCTGGACCAATCACTGTAGGTAAACACCATAAACTAACTCTTCGGTGGAGACAAGTTGGATGGCTCAAGAGAAAACAAATCACCTAAAAATACAACTGCATATATGCACAATAGACATTTTATGGTCTCCCCTAAGGTTAATCCATCACACTGGCCCACACCTTGTGCCTTGGGGTCAGTAATGGCACATGGGACTACAGGTGGTGCATGAAGGATGCTGGTACACGAAGGATGCTGGTACTGCTGCATCCCCTCTTAGGCCACACATTTAAGCAGGACAACACTGGCATCATGCCTTCCCCAGGAATGTTTATTAGCTTTGCCTCTAGTTTTGGACAAAATTCATGCTTCTACTATTCATGACTGGTGTGGCAAAAGTGTCCAAGGGTGAACCAGATCCTGATGCTGGTAGGAGCAGTACAAACCCAAAGAGATAAGTTCAATCCTACTGTGATTCCAACACATTCTGATTGCAGTAGCTTCAATAACATCTTTCCCTCACTTTCAGGGCAAGAGATCCTCAGCAGTTGCTTTGCCTTTTATTTTCTGTACTTATTTCCCATCAAAGCTTCATAACAACAACCACCACCACCCCTCTGGGGTAGGATTAGATGCATATTTGCCTGAGCCCTTATTAGTAAAAGCTCCAAAATGCCCCTTGGAGGGCTTCAGTCACAGCCCCTTTGCAGCGCTTTCCCACTCCTTGAGAGCAGAGACTGAAGATGCTGCTCCCAGAAAGGCAGTACGGCCATTAGAAAAGCTGACTGCTTGATTTTGCTGTTCCTTTCCAGAGTCAGGCACAAATACTTACTTCAAAAGGATTGCCCAAGGGCAGTCCTTAAAAAAACCCCAGCCCAACCCACTCCAAAACAGAAAGGAAAGGCTGGGTCCCCTGGAACAAACCCGATGCTGAAAAAGCAGGGTGAAGAAGCAGCATCACCCGCAGGCTCAGCTTTGCTTTTATCAAAGCTTTTTGTTGTAGGGGATTATTTTCGTGTTTCTGGGTTTTATTTCTTTCTCTCTTTTTTTTATAGTAAGCTACCACTTTCTTTTCTCATTGTGTGCCTGCAAATCCTACCATAGAGAAGCAGCGTTTCTGGGCAGAGGGCAAGAGAAACAATTCAGATTACATTCTCACTTTCCATCTTGGCCTTTCACATTTCTGCTCCCTCACCAGGGCTCACTCCAATTCCCAAAGCTGATTTCCTCTGAAAACAGACCCATTCACTCTCAAGGACATTTCACTACTCTGGAACCAGCTTCAAACTGTGACAGCAACCTCCACACTGGTGAGACACAGGCTGGCACTGTGAAGGCACAACAAGCCCTTCCAGAGCCCTGCTTCACACATGGAGGCTCCTGGACATCGCTTCAGCCATTCCTGAAGATGCCCTTTCCTCTCTAAGGCTGACAACATGTCATCTCTCTCCTTGGCATGAGGTTTGCCACAAGCATCACCTTTAAATTACCATGTGTTCCCCAGCCCCGAATTAGCAGGATGCTCTTGTGTTTTGCCCTTTTCAGCACCGCATGCTTCGATAGGCTCACTCGCCTCTTCTGCTACCCCAAAAGTCCTGCTAACCTCTGGGGAAAGGGACAAAACATCTAGCCAATAAAAACAGGAAATACTGAAAAGGTCAAATCACACTATTACAATAAATTACCATAATTCAGAGTGGAAAAATCAGGCATTAAAATGATGATGCATGGCAAGACAGAGATTGGCATTAGACCTAAAAATAGCACAACATTAATGCAGTCTGAGGTCAAAGATCCAGCTGGGAAATAGTAAACATTTTAAAACTAGACCCTTATCACTATAATCTTGTGATCTTCTGAGACTGCCACATCAGGCATTACTGAATGATGGAGCAGCACATTGAGCTATGATTTATTTTCCATACTAAAGACTTCAAAGCCAACAAGTGGGGGTAATTGAAAATAGAGATACAAGCAGCACAGGATAACCTTTAAATGGTACCTCAAGCCTTTGACAGCTTGCTGATTTGAGAGGGTGACATTTATTCTGCATAATGTGGTAGCATCTTTTGAAATGCCTCTCTGCTGGGGCAATGGACATTTAATGCAATAACAATGGCATTCACAGCAACATTGGTAGGGAAGGTCTTACTATGCAGGTGGCTGGGGCTCACACCATGCTCCTGCTGCCTCAGGTGTCTGGGGTGATTTTGGACAGGTCAATGCTCAGGAACTGGAAACAAGGATCCTGCCCTTCGTTTTATGTATTTAGATAAGGTGTGATGGTCCTGTATTGTCTGGAGTTTCAAATAGAGTAAGTAATAGGTAAGCAAGGGTGGTGGAAGAGTGGGGCAAGAACAAAGGAGAAAAGTAAGCTGCTGCCTTCCTAGCACTAGGAGAGGCATCTCACCTGGCACATCATGACATTATATGGTCTTCTGATCATCCCAAGCATCTCTCAACTGTATTTGCGCTATGAAATACAGACAAGAACAAACCAGTGATAAGCTCTGAGGGAGCTTATGTCTCCACAAGCAGAAGCACTGGGCACAGCATGCCATGAAACCTAACCAGAACACCAGGTTACACGTGCAGGTCCAACCTTCTCCAGCCATTCATTTATTTCCTACAGCTTCCCAAAGTTCCAGCTAGCCCTTAACACATGCAAGAATGTGGAACAAGATCCCAGGTCTCAGCAGTGAAAGCACAGTCACATTCAGGGTAGCCTTGACTTATCCTGGCTCCAGCTCTGGTCTCCACATCCCACTTCCAACCCAGCACATCCTACTTAACCCCTGCATCATGACATACTATGGCCCAGGATGTGCTCATCCCTGCAGGTTCCTGAGATCAGCTTGGACAAGCCATGGGCTCATCCTGTGCTCTGGGAGAGTCCTGTGAGGCACAAGAGGACATCTGATTGAGCTTGTTACTTTATCAAACCTGACAGACCAACTTTTGAGCCTGAAAGTTTGGGTTGCTTTCCAACTGGACGAATCCCTCCTGTCTCAAAGACACGGGGCGGGGACATCCCCCTGCTTTTGGGCAGGCTACACCAGGAGCATTTGCTATGATCTTTCTGTATTTACCGGGTACTCACATCTGCAGTCCTTACCCAGGCAACTGCTCCCAAGGGAAGCCATCTCTCACCTGGGGACTGTGCAATCTGGGGACACCAAAGGGAAGATCTGCTCCAATATGATTTCCCTTGTGCCATCCTGCAGATTTATTTGCTAAACCCAAGATACCAGCAGGAAACAGCAGAGACAACTCTTCTGCTCTGCTTCTGCACCGCTTACCAAGGGTGGCCAATAAATTCTCTGCCCCCTCCTGTATTTTCTGGTTAATAAGAGGGGGGTCAGAATAGAAAATAAATGAAGGGTCTGATTTCCTACAGCAGCAGACAACAAGTATTTTAATCCACAAGTGACTGAGCTGCAGAAACCTCCTGCTCTGAAAGGGTTTTCCATCTTTCAAATTTTCTCTGTATCCCGGTAAAGCTCTTTCATTTCACACAGATTAAGAGTTAATTCAGGTCAAATAAGGATTAATTAGTCTGTGTAAACCAGCCCCAGACACTGATGCACTGGAGATCTATTTTAAATTAGTTGCTGTTACTGTAAGGCTGTATCTTCCGATGGCAAGACCTCTGGTGTATTATAAATTTGCAATCAGGTACCCCACGGGATGCGAGATGAGGGAAAATGTCAGTCTTAACAGTGCTTAAATCCCTCCTGCCGCTGAACTGCAGCCTCTTTCAAATTAGGTCCTGTTGGCAAAATCAGATAAAGAGATGGAAATAAATGATGTGAACAAAGGTCATCAAAGAGTATCATTTAAATTGTTATTGACTGTGGGCACAAAAAAAAAAGCACAGCATGAAAACATACTTAATAAGAGGAGATAATAGGACCATGGAGACAGGTTTTCTTGATACAGAGAAAAAACATCAAGTAGTTTGTGTGTTTGTGGATGCTTTGCTACCTCATTCACAGGTAAGGTAAGATTAATGCAGAATACATTTCACAGACTAAGCCAGATTGCTTTGATATGCCATATGTACTAACATCAGAGATTATTTATTCAGACATTATTGCAGGAAAAGGGACCAAACTTGAAGTGATTTCCAGGCCCTCTCAGGATAAGCAAAATATTGAAGCATGAGAAAACCTTTCAAACCACCATGACAGTGACCTCCAAGTCAGGGAGGGCTAAAGAGATAATGAAAGAAATAAATATGGCCTATTTATTGCTCTTTAAGATTTGTCTTGCATATTTAGGGAGCAAAGAACCTGCTTAGCCACATCTGTGTGAATTGGCTTCACACACAGGTTGAAAAGGGGAATGGATTTAGAAACTCTAGACCCAAGCATTTTCAGCTATGGGATACAAATTTGTTGAGTACTGCCTTCTTTTACGTCTCCTATGTGATTTAGGACTCTACATTCTGCCCCTGTACTTGATTCATGCTCATAGTACAGCAGACACAGCAGCCACACAATGCATGGTGTATGGTGAAGAGCTCATACATGGAGCCAGAAGATGACACCAGATAGCAATGAATCAGGAGCACTCTCCTGCCAAAGCTGAATGCCACCCAAACACCATGTGAAGTCACAGTGGCAGTTTACTATCTCACAGAAAGGACTGATTAAAGCAACAAGGGTGTTGTGTGTTCCCTACTAATCATGAATGCTGGAGCTTAACCCAGACATCAGTGATGGTGGGGAGAAAACTGGAAGCCTGCATGCTCTGCAGCCATACCAGCCCTTGCCCTGCCCACAGCAGAGGCACATAAACAACAGCTCTCCCATCAGAGCTGCTCTGCTCTTCGGACTTCAGCCCACATCTGCTGAGGAAAGCAGGTCCAGGGTGCTCATCAAGGAGCAGTGTAAGGACCACAACCGGAGCTTGCCAGCACACTTCACACCTTACCTAACCCCCCCAGATCACACAGCTTCAGCGAAGGCAAGGCCATGTCCACCAGAAAGGGTGGCCACTGAATTAGCACCCCACTGCCTCAAAACCTCCAGAGGACCTGGAGTTCAGCTCCTGATGGTTCAGAGCACATGCACTGATCTGACCTGGGGAGGAGCACACCCAAGCCTTGACCTGTACCAAATCAACACCTCTTTCCCCTGTCCCCCTCATATTTCTAAATGACTTCCTATGCTGCTTCTAAACTCTTTGGAGAAAAGCTATGAAAGCATTGCTTCAGGTGTTCCACGTGCAGATTTAACAGCATTTTGACAGGGCTTGTGGGATGGCCTCTACTTAATTGAAAGGAACATCCAGTAGCATGGATAAGGGTGCTAAAAGGGGCTCTAGTGCCTAAGTGAGTGTGCTAACGAAGCATTCATTATGACTGCATATTTTCTGCAATTCCTCATTCTTGCTTTAAACCATCAGGAGAGCTCTGCTGTCCCAACAAGGAGCTATCAGTTCTTCCCAGGTCATGTTGTTAAGCAGGGGAAGGTTAGGTGTGCAGACCCTCTTTCCAGTTAACACAATGGAGACAGGATGGCCCAAGGTTTCCCACAGCTCACTTGTCACTTGGGAAGCTGTCACCAAAAATGGAAAGGCAGCAACTAAGAGGAAAGATCCTTCAGAATAAAGCGCTGCTGGGAAGAATAGCTGACATATTAGTCTTGATGCTAATGCATCCCTGAAATGCTCAGTGCTGTCCTGCTGGGGGTACAGCCCCTGGAAAAGACAGGAATAGTCATTCAAGCCAGGAATTTGTAATAGTAGTTCTCCAGACCTCTCTCCTCTTCCCCAGAGTGGACAAAGCATTCATTTCCACAGCTTGTCTGCAAATACCTGTATTCACCTTGGAAATGGGCCCAACCTAGAAGAGAGACTGAGGGACTTCTGTGCTTTGGAGACCTAATCCAGGGCACATGGAGCTCCAGATGCACTCCAAATGCCTTTGTAACACGGATGCACATTCAGCCTTGGATGTGACCAAAGGAGCTGGGGCCCATTTCTCCTGCTAAGAGAAGACTGTGGAAGAAACAGGTTTTGAATAGTGCTTTTTTTAAATGACACAAAAGTCAGAATGACCATCATGAGACAGGCACACATCTCCTGAACTGGAGACAGCCTGATCCAGCTCACCCCTATTGACACAGTGATATTTTTGCTCCCTTCATTATGCCTGACAGCATTAATCTGAGGTTGCAGAGAGCTTGATCAGATGCACAGCACTCAAACTGCTGAGGAGCCAGGCTTGCAAGAAAGCTGTCATCTGAGCTCTAGGTTTTTTCTGCCAGAGGATGTAGAGAAATGCCATTCCTTTTTGTTTTACCTACAAAGACAATGGGCAAAGCATTTGGCTTTTCAAAGGCTACCATGAATGATGGCAAGAGTTGGTGACACAGCAACTCGTTATTCAGCAAGACTGCATGAAAACCTTTTTATCCTGAAAATGAAGCTGGAGCATTGCTGCTCAACAGCAGGATGAGACCCACTTGCCAGGCAGGAGCTGTGGATGCCTCTCCCTGGACAGACTGCAGCCAAGATGAATGCACTGGATTGGAAAAGTTGTTTCCTGAGGCTTTTGTGGCTAAACACCAGATTTCGCTTTAAGAGAGGGAGGTTCATATTCTGTCTCTGGCCACACAGACAAGCCTTTTATTCCTGCCCTGGGATGCTACCCCAGAAGCACAGGTGGATTAAGTCATGCATTTTATAGCCAGGTATGTTGAAGTAACCCAATACTAGGAAGGAGGCAGATGCATGCATTGCTCATGTATGAGCATGTGGTTTGGGGGCCACTTCTCATGCAGCAAGTCCTAGCACCAAACAGATCTCTTCAGAGAGGAACACAGCCATGCCCCATCTGAATTTAACCTGCAGCAACCCCAAGCCACCCCCTCACTTCTCAAAACAAAGCGTTTCCTTTTCTGTCTGCATAGATTTTAACCTCCTCCCTGTGGGTCTCTCTCCTAAGCATGCACACAGCTCTTGGCACAGGGGGCTGCCATGCAAGCGAGGACCTCCAGGCAACAGCATAACAAACAGCAGTAAAGACACCACCTGAAGTCTGAAAAAAGGTTGGCCTGAAAGAAGGTTAAAAGGGAAATGTGAAGTTGTTTTCTTGCCCTTCAGGGCCATGTCTACATGAGCCAATTTAATACTTATTACTACAAGTATTAGCACAGACAAAGCTCAGGTATCTCCATGGAGCCAAGTTTCATCCTTGAACTGGCATTTCTTTTTCCATCCTTTAGCTCTAATGACCAAATCATGTACTTACTGCGGAGGATACATCTTTCATGATAGCCACAGCCTCCTGGGGGTTTTAAAGCCTGAACTCCTGCCAAAATAAACTGTCTGTGGGTCCCCATATAGCAAAGCAGCAGGAAATGTTGACTCATCCCTTGCACCGGCACCATGCCAATAACACTGCGGGTAGTAGAGCTGGGGAGGGGACAGAGACCTCCAGATGTGGGTCTGAGCACTGCAAGAGGGAGATGGGTGTCACAGCACCCACAGTAAAGGGCAGAGGACTTTAAGCTGGTCTCATAGCTGTGATCCCAGCAGTAACTATAAGAAAAGGGACCAAGTCACCTGCAGAGCAGGTCTGCCAGGGACACTCGGATGCAACTTGGTCACACTAAAGCAAGGAGCACTCATGTGGCCATCTGCACCAGCAGATAATGTCTGTGATCTACACGGGGTGAGGCAGACCAGGCCATGGATCTCCAGTCTTTTTCCCAGACTGCAGATCATAGGTCCTGCTGTAGACAGGTCAAATACCTTCTGTGCACAGAGGGTCATCATGGATTAGAGAGATCAACACTTTTCAAGCATGGAGCAACCAGCTCAAAGTACTGACTGGGGGCTACTTAACAGAGTCAGCAGGAAGCATTTGGCTCAGGGTCTGGATTCAGTTTAGCCTGAGCCACAACTGTCCCCATGGCTCAGTTCCCAGCAGCTCCCCTGGGAGCCCATTGGAACAGCTTGGGATTATCCAAGTCCTCTCCACAGAGGGATAACTGCTGTATCAAGAGGTTCATCAGCTCCAAGGTGTCAGGTACAAACTGGCTGCTTGCTGCTACACAGGAATCAGTCTCCTGGAGCCTCACAGGTCACCTCCAGGCTTTAAAAACCTGTTTTTAACAGCTCGCATCATGTCCTTCAGATGAGGCGTTAAACCAGGCTTCCCGGAGGGCATCCAAGTAGAAGTTTAAGGCTGCACAGCACTTTTTCAAAGGCAAAAAGGGATGCAGCAGCACTGGAGCAGAGTCAGGGGCACCACCTCACTCTCTCCATCACTAACAAACTGTGCATGAACTGCTGCTGAACACCATGGGAGGCACAACTCCCTCCTTTGGCCCTGAGCATGCCAAACTCACGGGACATCCTCAGAAGACATGGTCCTCATCTCACTCACAGGTTGTTTTATCTTCTGCAGCATTGCACAGGGACATTTGAGAAACACAAGTCTCCCTTATCTGAACACTGCTGTGTCTGGATAAAGGCTGTATGAATAAGCCAGAAATTTCCACTGCAGGAGATGAGATTTCATTCCTGAGGAAACATGCTGGATCTGTGAGCAATAAGTATTATTCAAGCACTTAAAACAGAGCCCCCATAGCAAAAGGAAGACTGTAGGTGCCATTCATTCAGCAGGAGCATTAGTACCTGCCCCTCCTCCACTGCCTGGCTGCATGGAGCCATAGCAAATAACAGCAATAACATCATGCTGTAAGCCCTGGAAGAAAGCAGACATCTGTTGCCTATCAGATATGACACCTTGGTGACCAGGCAGCTCAGTAAGTATGAAAGTGATTACTTATACCTTGACAGCATGGCCACAGCACATAAATAGGAAGCTTTGTACAGCAGACTTGCAAGGAAGGACCTATGAACAGCAGGACAAGTCACCATTTCAGATGTGAGAATACATCCAGGTTGCTCCTGTTGTTGCTGTGAGACACTGACTGCAAAACAGCTGTGGGCTGATGAAGAGCATATGGACCATCTTAGATAGCCTTGATTTCACCTGGGTGCCATTAATTAGCATCTGCTGCAGTGCTGGGGGCATCCCAACCTCCCACCCCTGACAGGAACTGCACATAACATCATTGGAGACAGTTGTAGCTTCAGCATCAAATCACTAATGCCAACACAAACACTATGTTGGCCTGCCCAACTACCTACTAGTTTAACCTATCATCAAGAGCATAGTTAACCCTTTCTTTCCTCCATTCACCTCTCATTCCCAGCCTCTGGGCATTATAAATGCTTTTGGATCACAGGTAGACTGAAATAAAGACTTGCTGGAAATTGCAGGTCTTCAAGGAAAAAAACCTGGACTAAAAGCCTGATCCAGCAACATCTACATTCTTCTGCAAAAAAACCTGGTCTAGCTTAAACAAAGGCTCAAATCCCTCTGAAATCAGTCTTGGAATGATGCACAAATAAGACAAGTTTCATGTCTCATTTGTCTTCTCCTAGTCTCCTTTCAGGAGGAGACAGATGTAAAACAACCCCTGTAATTCCAGCCAAGCCCTTGCTCTTTTGAAGGCACTGCAACAGGGATTCAGATCATCACTGTGTCCTCCAGAAAGGAGGCCTTTGACCCTCTGGCAGATGGCATCACCCTCACAACCAGTTCTGCCCTTGCTGAGGCTGGACCACAAAGGCAGGGTGCAGAGGGGAAGCTCCGGTCCCAGATCCCTTTTCTTGGTGTCAGCTCAGTTAGACCCAGCAAATGAAATGCAGAGGACACAAGGAGATGTGTACTACAGAGATACACATGTGGAAATCCAGCCTGTGGTCCAGCAAAGCCTGAATTATGGGTTGCTGACATGACCCCTGGATCACACAATATTGATGCTCAAGCATTTATAAAGAATTGAGATAACAAGAGGCTTTTCTCCACCCTCTTATAGCAAAGTTCCTCATTCTCTAGGCTCTGTTTTCATCCTACATTCTCATCATCCTACCCCAATTCCTTCAAATCTTTACCTGTGTTTCTCCAGGTCCTTTTCCAGCTAATTGCCTATAAAGATTCAAATCATGGACTGCAACTTAAAGCTCTTCACAGGCATTAGGGGAATATTAAATGGGAAACTCTAAAACTAAATTATATAGTTTCCCACTGCAGATGTTTTTTAACAATATATATCTGCTTTTAATTAAAAAGGAAAATAGAAAAGCCCCGCAGTTGACTACGAGATCCTTCTTACCTACCACATACACAGGCTCTGCCCACATCCTCACTGGGATTAGAGCAACAGAACAGGAACCGGTGCCTTTACCCCAACAGGCTCCAGCAGAGGATCTGGCCCTGCTGGTGCCTGCACAAGCTTGAAAAATCTCTGCAGAAGATCCCCCCTCTCTGCCCTTTCAGGCAGCTCAGGTTCCTGTCGAGCATCTCACACCTCTCTGCTGGGAACATGTGATTTATTTGGCAGCTGGGCTTTCCCTCCCAGGGAGCTTCCTAATAGATCTGTGAAAGCAAAGGTTACATGGAGGCAGCTCCAAGGATGAAGTCATTGGCTTTGCTCTGAGACCAAGAGATTTTAGCCAAGCCTGATGGTTTCAATAAAACAAAGCTCGTGAGCCTGCCATTTGCCCAAACAGGATGAGCTTTCCCACTGCAGCACCAGGCAAGGATTTGGATGGAAGACAGCAGCCTCTGCACAGCCTGACAGGGTGACAATGAACTGCCTTGTAGTGACAAGCGAGGCACTTTCCCTAAGCTGTCTGCAATTGTGTGTCAGGTCTTGATTACTCTGGGGATTTAAGGTGCCAAAGCAGCACTAAACCTTCCTGGAGGCAGCTCAGTCCCTCTCCTGCCCAAACCCTGGCACTCAGCATCACCAGCAGCAGCCCTGCTTGCCTGCACTGGAGGCTAGTGCAAGGGTGGCACAACATAAAGTGGCTCCTGGAGTTACCCCTTTCTCTGCATCCATCTCACCAGCACTCAGTTGCAGCACTCATGCTTTGAACATGTGGTCTTAGAGAAAAAACACCCCAAAATACTCAATAACAGTCAAACTTACTGACTGCCTGTCATTATAATGGTTCATAGACAGAGATTGATAAGAGGTGAGCATAATCACACAAGAGAAGCGTTATGCTAAAGAAAAAAGGCATATATAATACACTGCCATTTAACAGATATCCATTTAACAGATGTGTAGATGAGAACAGCAGTGTGCATAATGCAATACAGTACGTTGTCTTTTTGACCTTCTCACCAACTCACTGCCTGCTGATCCATCAACCAAGACTTAAGTCCCAAATCCCAATTCTTCAAACCATCTCCAGCAGAACCTATTGGGGGATGGGGCAAAAAAATCCCAACACAGAACATTCCTCTGTCTCAGGAACAGATACATCCAGAGCCAGAACTACACTGGCTCGAGGGTTCTCACAGGCAATTTTCAAACCAGGTCTTTTTTCGTCTTCATTGAGCATTTGCTTTTAATTTTGGAAGGTTCTGAGCAAATGCACTTCACATTCTTTGTATTTGTATATAAACACACACTGTTCAAGGAACTTAGGCCAGATCCACAGCCCAGGGAAGTTTGTGTCACTATTTCCAGCAACTTAAGCAGAAATCAGAATCACAGACCTGCTTAAATACTCAAAGCCCCAACCTCATAAATATTTTTGTGAATGGAAGTGGCTGCCTGGGACTCATGAGCAGTGGGAAAACCACAGGGGATTTGGGAAAAGCTTGCAATTCCCAAAAGCTGCATGCTAGATAGCACAAATCAGTGCTCAGCCCAAATCTTACAGCCTGTTACCCATTGCTTCCTAATTGAAAGGACCAGGGAAATAAGAGTGATACTGTAGGACTCCAGTGACCAGCCACAGACTGTGTAAAACTGAACTGCAAACACCAAACACTCACAGAGGACTTGTCCCACACCACCCAGCGATAGCAGCTTCCCTGCCAGCGCCTGAAGAATAATTACAAGTCAAACCCCTGCGTCAGAAGTGGCTCCTGAACAATGCAGAGGCAGAAACTGCACAGGAGCTCATTCCACCAGCTGCACCAATAACCAGACCCCGAAACGTCCATAATTTGCTGCAGCATTTATAAACCTCAGGGTCACCCCATGCTAGGGCACAAGGATGCCCTTCACACCTTCTGATGCCTGTCACAGGGTTTCCACAGAGATAACAAATGCCTCAGTCTTTGCCAGTTTGGAAGGTGGAAAACCTTTAACATGATGTACGTACACAGAGAAAGGGGGCACGTGTATCTACAGGATATAGGATTGGCTCCCAACCACTCAAAAAACAAAGAAAATCAGTATTTACATGAGCCATGATTTAATTTCAACCTGAGAGCTGCAGAACAAAGGATCCTTTCAAAAGGAAGACACCAAGACTGAAAAGTGCCAGATCAGAACTTCTCCACCAGAGAAACCTAAATTTTGATCACATTCAGTAGCACGGCTCCTTCAGATAACCCTGTAAGATGGACTGCAGGTCTGCATTGTTTGATCCTCCAAGAAGCTCTCCAAACTAACTCAACTGTGCTTCAGCACTCGGTAACGAAGCCTGAAGTATACTCTAGCTTTTGACAATGACCTTTAGGAGACACACGAGTATTTTTCCTACAACTCTCGTTCCTGAGAGTACTTACTGAGCTTTAAGAGGCACTGTAAGGAACGCTCAGTTAATAACAAACCTGAAAACCAGCACTGCATTATGCCTCTAAAGCATGCCTCAGTTTCCCTGGCTGCAACAGCAATGCTGCAACACAGACAACCAATACCTGCAATAATTACTGTGCCTACAGTGACTTTTTTCACTCATCAGACTCAAAACCAGGCCATAGCCATCAAATCCAATTCATTCCTCAAGAAACAATTCAGTACTTCATATACAAACATAGGTTTCTAGAAGCTTCTCTTAACCCAAGCAGGTCACTGCTCCCCTGCAACGACACAGCACATCTCAGAGTGGAGAGGGCACCTCCTAAGGCACCCAACAATTTGAAATGCTTTACAAAATGCTCTGTAGAAACACAAACTGAAGAGCACCCTGTGTTCCCTGGGTGTGCTACAGCAGCAAGAATGAGTTTTGGGAAGCACAGTGAGACAGAAATCTGCCCAGACATTACCTTGGCTTGTGTGTGCTGTTGTAAGACAGAAGAGCCATCTTTTACAGGTTCCCCACCATACAGCTCCAGAGATTGCACTGTTCTACTCCCAGCTCTAGTAACTATGAGTATCTCAAGAAACCAAGCCAGGTTCCTGCAGCCCCTATTTAAGTGCTCTGCCCCACAGACAGCTGTGCTGCATGAGGGTGTGATTACAACACAGCTGGCTCCAGGCATTGCTAGTGCTGCTCCATGGGAATCTTTGCTTTGACGCTCACAGTAAACCAGAGAGGGGAAAAAAAGGGGGAAGAGAGACTGGAATTTTAAGTTACACCGAGTTGAACAAGTGTCAGACAAATTTAGGGACAAGGTGGATTAACCCCTGCCCAGCCCCGCAGCAATTCCCCACTGGGCTTCATGGGGCAGCTGGCTGCAGTAACTTGCCTTGGGCTACACAGGCAATCAGAACCTTTAATAAATGCATTAATAAGGATTTAGTCTCAATTAATTCAAACCAAGCTATTTCAAAGAGGAATAAGGCAGATTGAACTAATTGGTTTAAGTCTCACACGCTCAGTCTGGCAGGTGCAGCAGCACTTAGAAAACCCCCGTTTCCATCAAAAAGGCAACATCTTTCCTTTCAGACCTGGTTGGTAGAGCTGGGGGAAGCAGACATGCATTTGGAGACAAAAGCTTTTCTGTTGTGCCCCAAATCTGAACCAGAAGCAGTTTCTGTATTCTATGCTCTTGGGACTTGCTGGCAACACTAACAAGGGTTGCACAGAAATTATGGGGGGTAATAAATACTTTGCATGCTACATGCCTCTAGCGAGTGGATAGAGTTTCATCTGGAGCGAGATGTTTCTTTGGACAAATGGAATGATCGACACGATGCACGTGAATTCCTTGGGGTTTTTAAATATTCTCCCCAAATTTCTGGAAAAGAACAGAATAGAAAATTTTCTGTCATTTCAGTGATTTTGTTTATCCAGAGCACTTGACTCTGTTCTCTTATAAAACCTAATGACCACGTTTGCTTGGTCTAATTTAACAATGAAGACTTTCCGCTTTGTGCAGGAGACACTAAACCTTGAGGAGCGCTCGCCCACCATGGTTTGGATGAGTTCTAAACAAAAGCTGAAGCAGTAAACTCAGTTTTGCTCCTTTTGACCTCTGCTCAGGGTTTTGCGGCAGGAGCTTTTTAGCTCCTGAGGGGTGCAACTCCTCTTCTTAGGTGGTATTTCAGTACCGTTAGTTATCGTATTTGCTTTGAAATAGCTGCAATGAGTGACTGTTCATCTCCCAAGCCCAATGCTCCCTGGTGCTCACACAGACCTCTTTGAAGTGTTGCTTCTGCCACATTATGCTTCCTTTACCTTTAAACTGAGTAAAGCCCGCAGGAACAGAGCAAAGATCCATTATTTATCTATGAGGGAAAACAGGGTTTCACAGAACATACTGTATGAGGCTGAAAAAAACCCCATCTTCTGCTTTTTCCTGGTCTATAAAATAAAATGAGCTGTAAACTTTAGACTCAATACCTAAATAGGGTTTGGGTGAATTGAACCCTTTCTGTTCAGTGGGTTTTGCAGCCGTTGTAAGACCCTGCGGGAGAGCCTGTCCGCACCATCCCATTAGTGACAGCTAGGGTTAGGTTTGGTTCATAATTACATGACACTAATCGGCCTTTGGAGGGTGTTCTGTTTCTAATAAGGCACACCAGAGAGCTCATGCACTTGCCTGACAGTGGCCTGTTACAGGCAGTGGGGATGGTGGTGCAGGGAGATGCTAAGATCTCAGAGCTAGCAGGGCTCAGGGGAGGGTAGAACTCAGCATCTGGGGCAGGAAGAGAGGCTCAGGTCGCAGCTGGAGGACCAAAACTTTCTGGCCCCCTGTATCCATCAGCATCCTGATGGAGAACAGAAGGCTTTGGGGAGACCTTAAAGCAGCTCCAGTGCCTGAAGGACCTACAAGAAACCCAGAGAGGGGTGTTGGACAAGGGCTTGTAGGGTCAGGCCAAGGGGAATGGCTTTAACCTGACAAAGGAGAAACTGAGATGAGCTCTTAGGCAGAAGTTCTTCCCTGGGAGGGTGCTGAGGCGCTGGCACAGGGTGCCCAGAGAAGCTGTGGCTGCCCCATCCCTGGCACTGTTCAAGCCCATGCTGGACGAGGCTTGCAGCAACCTGCTTTAGTGGAAGGCATCCCTGCCCACCGCAGGGATGAGCTTTAAGGTCCCTTCCAACCCAAACCTATGTGGGATTCTATAATCCTGAGAACAGGCTTTTCTCCCCATGCACATCACTTGATCAAAGAAAAACATTCGTGGCCATATTATGACTACATTGAAACCAGAGTTTCAGAAATGTTTGAGCTATAACCTACCCAGTGTAACCCCCAGTTGCCTCCTTGATTTTCACCAGTGCCTCACTTAAATCCGTGTGATGGGTGTAAAAAAGAGCTACCCATTTTCACAGCATTGGCTGCTGCTCTACTGATTCTAGCAGAGCTCCGCTTGTTTGCATCACCTGAGGAGCTGACCTCGGGTAGCAGGCAACAGCCTGCATTTACCAGGTGAGTGCATCTCATTTTGGCAAGCAACCGCCACACACCAGTTAACAGCCTTTTCTATGCATAGCCTGGTGCTGACTGCAATCATCAGAAGAGATAATGTCATACATTAGGGCCTGAACCTCACTGTGACACCTTTATGAAGTTAAAAAGCCTGTTCTATATATACACCCAGATAAAAATGTATATTGTAAAGCAATGAGGGTTGCTAATCTCATTACAACCTCTTCAAAATGCAGTGTGAGAGCAATAAAAAAGAGAGGCAGTAACTCTGTGGATGCTGAATTCTATGCAGTGAAAGGGCACTATCAGAGGATACATTATGGGCAGGACATCAGCTGAACTGCTCTCACATCCTCCCTGTTCGGCTCTGCAATTTCCTTCTCTATGACACTGATTCCAAAGGACACCTTAGGACAGATACAGGGTCTGTATCTGGTACAGGGTGGCAAAATGTTTATGATGGAGTAGCTGTGTAAGCTAACACATTCACTTGTCATTATGAAGTGCAGCAGAGCAGATAAAACCATCAGGTACTTAAAAATTAGTTAATGCTAGGATGCAATGATTTGGGCATTTGTAATGCTGCTTTAAATTGGATCAATATTTTCCAGTTGAGTTTACTGTAGGCTTTTAACCCTGCATTGCACTGGAGCTCCATGCTCTGAGCAGCAGGTATGGAGCAGATGTTGGAAGCACTTCTGCTGAGATATGACCAGTTGAGCTTCAAGAAATGCGTCAGCTCCTGCAGACTTGCTAGGCACCATCTCTTTTGTTCAAGAGAGCTTAATTGTCATCCAGGACATCTGGGACAACCTCTCTGGGGCTTGTGTTGACAGAACATTAACTGACACACAAAAGCTCTGGGATCTCATGATGTGATCCATCACTAAGTAAAGACAAGTTACCTGTATCACACAGGATGAATTCATTGAGGAGCCAAATCATTAGCATAGAAAGGTCATCTACTTGTCTGTCATTATCATGTGAGGCAGATAGTCTATAACGTGTGCAGGAGCTCCCCATGGAGCAGCAATCAGCCCCTCACTATACTATTTCACTGTCCTTTTTAAAGCTAGTGAAGAGCTTTCTCATTGAAATCTGCAGCTCTAAACACCTGAAAGGAAATGTATGTATCTTGGCTTCTTCTGTCTTCTGTACAGGAGCATGAATACCCCGGGATAAAACATGTTCCTTTCATGAGTATTACCAATCTCAACTAGACACAGTCAAACCCAAGGGTTTGAAATGTACTCTACATTGCTTGTGGTGGAATAAGATTTCCATTTTAAATAGAAGCCTGCAACTGAAACAAAAACTCGTGTTTTCCTCCCTGGTTGTACCAAGAGCCATGACATGTAGTTTAACCATGTAGAGTCTACCATCAAATGCCAGTACTCTGATTCCTCTGGCTGTATCTCCCAGAAGGTCAGGTAAACCTTGCCAAGCATGCACAAGCTGGACAATTCTTTTCACCTCATCAGCCCACTGCTGAGTCTGCAAATTATGTCAAGGAAATACCCCAAAAGGAACGTATTTTTGAACTGGACAAAAAATCAATCATTTTGCTCCATTAATGGTGAGCGTATGGCTTATGTCATTCCATTGTGAGCTTGGACATAATCCCATTTGGCACTCGAAAAATAACCAGCCCAGCTATGAATAGTATTTTATTGTGACTTGGGCTTTTCAGGTTTTCCACTCTTTCATAGTGCTTGTTTTCCAGTGCTGCTTGAAACACGAGCTGCTGTCACCTCCTTCACCATATGCTTCTCTCTAGGGTGACCCCTGGTTTGTGGTCCAGAACACCTCTGTCCCATTGAGTCACTCTACATCGAGTCTGTAGCTGCCTCTCTGCAGCTGAGAGCAGAAAATCAGTGGCAAATTGTATGTGGACAAGTAAGGTTTGAGTATGTCCTTGAAACGCTGCCGTGGGCAGCGCTGCTTCCCCCTGCACACCACTTCACTGCGCGTGGGCTGCTTGGGCTTTCATGCATCACTCACCTGAACGATGGAGCGACCACACGATAATGAAGTTGCATGTTTCAGCTGGTCTGAGGGTCAGGTTGAAAACTTGACCCTAAACATCAACGATGCATGTCTATAGTGGTAGTATTTCACAGACCTTGGAGGCTTTATAGTGCATCCTCTCAGAGGCAAACCATCCTGTCTGCCTTTGTGATAACCTTGCCAGCAAACAGATCTATAGCACCTCATATTATTTCATTTCAGAGGTTCCCATTCACAAAAGAGGCACTGAAAATCCATAACAATTGAAATATAGCAGGATTTGAACCAAGGTCGCACTAGCATGAGAGATGACCTGCCGTGCTCAACATTAACCTCACCCAATGCATGCGCTGCTCGGTTTACAAGTGATGCTCTGAGCCCCTGAGCTTCAGAGTAATGCAAAGAAAAATGCTTGCATGAAAGGATGGAATGGTGGATACGAAGGGCTGAAGGAAGCTGTATGATCATTTCATGTATCCTTATGCATAAAAGAGGCCAGCAAACATCACTCTGAAACTCCTCTGATGAGATCATACGAATTTCTCTGAACTCAGTTTACCTCTGAGAAGAGCCAGGACAAAATCGAAGAGAAAAACCATTCTATTGACCTCAATAAGGCCAAATTTCCAAAGTGCTTTGGGTTAGAGCAAAGCAAAATCTACGTTATTCTATGTTACAAGCATGACTGCATCCCTGCCGCCTGCCCAGCTGGTTGTGTGAGCTCCATTAAGATGCTATTGGTGTTTTATGCACACAAAAGCTGACCTATTGCTTTACCTGTTAATAGATCTTTTACCCAGGAATGTTTCTATAACCCAGCTAAAAAGTTACCCAGGTTTCTCTGTTCAGACTTGCACCAGTTGACCTCGGAGTGTTATTTCTGAAAGAGGTTTGCAAACCTATTGCAGAACAGCTCCATGTTGTACTTCTACAAGTTCTGTCCTAATTGACATCGACTCAAATACGTACTCTGATGCTGGGGGAGGCTACACACCAGGCTGGCTCTGTGCAGGGGAACTGGTTCCAGTTTTGCTGTGGTCAAGTTCCTGGTTAAATGACAGAGGGGTTTGTAAGATGCACAAAGGCAGCACAGAGGGATGCAGGACGGACTGTGAGGCATCGGCTGGAGATACCCACGTTTAAGGGGAATGAGGGTGATTGGGTTCCATGGTATATTAGATGGCTTCAAAGGACAAAGCTAATGCTGCTTTCAAGTGTTTCAGAATGCAGGTTCATCAAAATGGAAATTTTTTCAGGAATGTGTCCGCTTTGACAAGGGGAAGTCTGAAATTAAAACCCTGGTGGCAGCAAACCCCTCCAGCTTGACATCACTGCATCAGAGCACTCGGAGTGAGAGTCCAAATTGTTTGTTGGCACCACAACCACAGCATGTTATTTTTACCACTGAAGGCAATGTGCAGCCATTCCGCCCCCTTAAAACAGAAGCTCTGAGAGACCCCATCCGCTTTCTGATGCACTCTGGCAGAAAAATTTGGAAATAGCATCACAGAATCATAGAATAGTGAGGGTTGGAAAGGACCTTAAGATCGTCCAGTTCCAACCCCCCTGCCATGGGCAGGGACACCTCCCACTAAACCATGGCACCCAAGGCTCTG